>JADRCO010000539.1:0-31293 GCA_021464525.1 Rhizophagus sp. LPA8_4_AMF
ATTGCATTTCTTGAATGAAATCATCAATTTTTTCATTTCCACTGATCCAATTTGCTAAATTTATGGAATTGCTTTGAACAAAAATATAATTTCCTGTATCTGGATTTTGAGTTATTCCATATAATACTTGAAATGCTTCATGATTTGTTGGATATTTTTTAGCCTAAATATAAATAAAAGGGATTGTAAATGTATTAAATAAATAAAGTATTTAAATATTTGAAGAAATTTCATACCTTGTTTATTAAAGAATCAATGGATTCTTGTGAATTATGCAGACATTTTAAAGCAACTACTTTATTTGAATCTCTTGAATAATATGAACTCCACCGATGCTCCTTGTATAATGGACCATCCCTCCATATTGCTGTATATACAGTTATAAGGCCATTTCCGCCAGTCTCTTTAATTTCATTAAACTGTTTGTATGGTATCCATTCAAGCACTATATTATCATAGTCATTAATTTTTAATTGCATTTCTTGAATGAAATCATCAATTTTTTCATTTCCACTGATCCAATTTGCCAAGTTTAAGTTTATAGAACTATTTTGAACTAAAATATAATTTCCTGTGTCTGGATTTTGAGTTATTCCATATAATACTTGAAATGCTTTATGATTTGTTGGATATTTTTTAGCCTAAATATAAATAAATAGGATTGTAAATGTATTAAATAAATAAAGTATTTAAATATTTGAAGAAATTTCATACCTTGTTTATCAAAGAATCAATGGATTCTTGTGAATTATGCAGACATTTTAAAGCAACTTCTTTATTTGAATTTCTTGTATAATTGTTCTTATTGTATAATGGACCATCCTTCCATATTGCTGAATATACTGTTATAAGATCATTTTTACCTGTCTATTTAATTTTATGAAACTGATTGTATAGTATCCATTCAGGCACTATATCATTGTAGTTCTTAATTTTTAATTGCCTTTCCAGAATAAAATTATTGACCTTTTTATTTCCACAAGTCCAATTTGTCAAGTTTATAGAATTATTTTGAACCAAAATATAATCTCCTGTATCTGGATTTTGAGATATTCCATATAATACATGAAATGCATTTTTGTCTGTTAAATATCTTTTAGCCTAAATATAAATTAAAGAGATTGTAAATATAATAACTAAAAAGGTACCTAGTAATTAAAGAAATCCATACCTCATTTATTAAAAAATCAATAGATTCTTGTGAATTATGTAAACATTTTAAAGCAACTTCTTTCTTTGAACCTCTTATATATTCTCCATACTGAATATCCCAATATAATGGCCCATCCTTCCAAATTGCTGAATATACTGTTATAAGACCATTTTTGCCAGTCTCTTCAATTTCATTAAACAGTTTGTATGGTATCCATTCAAGGACTATATCTTCATTGTGTTTAATCTTTAATTGCCTCTCTTGAATAAAATTATCGAGTTTTTCATTTCCACTGGTCCAATTTGTAAAATTGGTTTTTAAATATTCTAGAATATTATTCCTTATCAAACGCATATTTTGAGAGAAAACAAAAGCGTGTTTTTAAAAGCACAAAAATTTTTTCAAATAAAAATCTTATTTATAATAAACAACAAGTAACAGGTGACACAAAATCTTGCATTAATTACTTATGTAAGCATTACATAATGAAGCTCCTTAGTAATATTTTGATGCCGATCATGTCACAAAATAAAAATTTTTCTAGGTTGAATTTTTATAGCTTCAAATTCTTTTAAAATAATACACAATTTGTTTATCTTGTACCATGTATAATATATGTTTGCGAGTTAAAAAAAAACCTCAACTTTGAAATCACACTTAATTGACTGAATCACATTGAAATATTGAATAATAAAGTCACTACATTAGAATTAAAATAAAACCACACTAACTAGAAAGTTCTTAGACCTTTTTGACTTGAGTCAATATATTACATTTATATGAAAATATTCAATTTATATTGATTTATTTATCAATAATAATATATATATATTTTAGTTGTAGAAATTAAATAAAATAGGAATTATTTTTATAATTGTTAATATGGAGCTAATATATATAAAGTTTGATTATTTGTTAATATCATTTTTTATAATATTATATGGTTAATTTACGAAATTTATCTAAATTAACTTACATTTTTTTTAATCTTGGGCACTATTAAATTGAAATTACTTAGTGTAAGGAACTAAAAAAATATAATTTAACTTTAAACAATATTTTTGAATCCTTCATCAATTTGGTTTATTTATCATGTACATAACTTACTAAAATTTTTGCAAAAATGATAAAACGGAGTGTGAATTTGATTAAACATAGGAGCATTTGATTGTCAAATGTCTTGTGATCGCCGATCATTTGTTTGTTGCAGATCTCATACTGATCGGTCGAAATGACTAAACCTGAAAAATTTTTTTTTTTCAATAAATAAAAGTAAAATGTTTGTTCGAGAATATAACTATTAAGACAAGTTTTGCATAATAAGAAAATCGAAGAATATCTGTAAAACTTCATAACTTGAAAACCAACTCTTACCTGGTAAATATCTTACTTGTAAGTATAGTTTGTCATAAAAAGTTTATAAATCATGGAAAATTTGCAAGAAATAAACTTAACAAGAAACTTTTATTAGAAGCAATTGAAAAAAAAAAATGGAGGATATCGAGGAATCAAATTACATCTGGTTACACAATTAAGAGGGTCATACTAAACTGAAAATGGCGATAATATTCATAAAATTGTCATAAATAAAAAATTTCTCCATACAAATCTCAATAATAAACAAATGTATAATTTATTTTTAGAAAATTAAATTTATAAAGCAACTTTATTTATTCAGTTATAATAATTTACAAATATTATATATGATTCTTCATCATTATAACTAATCAATATTCTTAATAAAGTTATCAACGTAAATAAATAAATCATTATAATTTCGAACTATAATATTATATAACTTGAATTCCCTCACTACATCTCTCAAATCAGTCAATTCTTTATTATTAATATCCTTAATAGCTAAATACTTGACTCTTTCTCCCTTCATAATATATTCCTTTATATAATGTGAAAAATCATAACTACCTCTGTGTATTTCTATTAATAATTTATTAATAAAACCATCTTGAAAATTTTCTAAGAATGCAATAAAATCGCTTTCTTTAACATTAAGTATCAAACTTAAGTATTCTAATTTAGAAGGGAGAGCTTGTCCTAGATTTTTTAATATGATTGAACTACCATTTGTTGAATGATTACCATCCCGTATATTGATTGAAAGATAATTAAGATTTTGATTAATATTTTCAATTAATTCAAATATTTTATAAGTAATATGATTTCCAAATTCACATAAATCAAATAATTTGATATTCTTACAATACTTTATAATTAATCCAAATAATACTTGTCTTGATATTGGTTCATAATTAAAACTAAAACCGAAATTTTCCAAATAATCACCAGATATTTGTAATAATTGTTGGTATGGTTCAATTGTTGATATATCACTTAGAAATAAAGATTTCAATTTAAATGGTTTAGCTAAATTAATAATTTGTTTAGTAAAATTATTATTCAAGAAAGAACAATAAACGATATGAACAGATTCTAAAACATTTAATTGTTCAAACACTTTATCATGATTAATTATTACTCTTAAATCGACGTAATAGAAAATAATTGTATTTAAGGTATTTGAACAATTATAATCTTTTAGTAACGATAATAATAATGATTGATATAAAGAGAAATAAGTAGGTTTTGATGTAAATGAATTATTTGTGATATACGATTATCAATTACCATATTTCCATCACAATAGTTGATATAAAGATTTAAATTTTTAATATTATGAATAAAATTTTGATTTTGTAAAATTAACTCAATAATATCATTAAGACATGTACTATTATAAGTACCTGAGATCACAATTTCAAAAGTATGTAATTTTATTTCATTTTCAATAAAAATTTTAAATAATGATTTAGATATCAAATCAATATCTTCAAAAAGATATCTATCTTCGAATTTTGATTTCTTAATATCAATAATAATCCATTTCTCAATAGAAGTGATAAACTTATATAAATTCAATATTTTTAAAAAACTAGGATAATTGAACAGTGTATTCGTAGATGATGAATTGTTAAGAATTTTATGTTCATTAAATTTTTTTACAAAATCTTTATTTAAATTACTATGAAAGTAAGTATCAATAAAATCATAGTTTCTGGTACAAATTGAAAATGGATTGTCCCATAATAATGGAATCGTTATACGACACCATAATCTGTTAACTAAAATGCATGAATATAAAGTTGAATGATCATACTGAAAATATTTTATAATTTTATATGTTAATTCAGGTAAATCTCCTGAAAATATTTTTGAACATGACATATTGTAATTGAAAAGGGGAGAAAGGTATCAAAATTTTATTATTATGCTAAATTATATCAATTTTCGGAGTGATGATTCCGATATTGTTGCACAATTCATGTCGATTAATTGCGTGTAACATGTTTCAATAATTAGGCGCAGTTTTAATAAAAGCTATGAGAACTAGAAACTTGTTAAGCATAGTTAAGCATGTTTAAATTTTGTTTAGTTATGTTTAATAATATTTACATAGTATGATTCACTATGTTATAACGCTTTGTTGTAATAAATGTACACTTTCGTACGTTTAGGCAGTTGAGAATGTAATAATTTTATGTTCTGTTCTCGATGGTTTCAATAGTACCCGAAAAATATTAAAATAGGTAAGGTACAGCCAAATAACATTTACTTTGACTGTACGAATTTTTTCAGGGCCGGAATTACTATGAGAGTCAGTTACTAAAACAGGAAATAAAAATCTGGTCAACATTATCAAAGATTGTCTAAAAAAAGAAAGATTTACATGATTATTTTGGCCTATACATATTTCAGTATTTTTCGGGGTCCTGTTTCAAAAAAAAAAAAAAAAAATGAAACTATTATAAAGTCCAGTGCCGGTTAAAGATTTTTATTGTTGTTGGACATTTACGTAAAATTATAGTCCTTGGTCACACTTCGCTGCATGCAATAAATATTGCTTAAATGTATAATATTTTTTAAAGTTTGTAACTTTGATTGTTTACTCGATATATAAAATTATATACTATGTTGTTAAATTTTACAACATTTCTAACTTTTTTTTTACAATTTCATTACAATGTAACAACGCACAAATATTCCCGGAAAATCATAAAAAATTCACAAATTTAATTACCACAAGTTAAATACAAAAATTCGAACCTAAATAAATGGACTGTAAAAATGACAAGAAACCTAATTACCTTATTAATTGATAAAGTAATCATATTTTATTAGATAAACTAGATTTTTGTGTTGTACTATTTGGTTGTTACAGCTGTCATCATATTTGCAGTCACCAGATTGCTTAATTTAATTCTTAACTTTATAAATATATATAGTTAACTGCATTTGTAAAAATAAGTTTGTATTATTTATAAGTTTATCAATTTTTACTAGTAAGAAAAACTCAAATACTATCTATGGTTTGATACTTTATAAAGGTTTCAAAATTTGTATAGTATTATTAACTTTATTCGGTGAAAAAAATTGCTTAAGTGTTAACCACAGTAAATTATTATTTTCTTATACATAACAAAGTAGAGATTATAATTTATTGAATTATTGAGAATATACAAAATAGAGCATAGCGGGTTACATTTGCACTTACCAAATATTTTTGATTTTACATCCAAAATTGGCAATTAATAGATGGTCTATGAAATCAAAATCTAATTTTATTAAATAGATTGGTAAATATTATGAAGGATCATGTATTAATTATGTTATGAAATATTTTTGGTGTGAGAAATTTTTTATTTCTATATTTTTACTTTAGAAAAGTGGTAAGAATGGTTGACGCTCACATGGTAAGAGAAATGAACCACTTAATGCAAAATTTAAATTTAAAAATTTTGTTTTCTCAGGAAGTAAATATTGCTTATTTCCGTAGTCATTTCACGTTCGCTTATGAACTTCCTCTTGCTAGTTTCTGTTATTTCATTCACGATTACTTCGTAACATGCACTTCATGTATGATGTTTAGTAGTCTTATCTCTATATTATTTTTTTTCTGACATTTAGGATTGATAATCTGGCCTGATTTGTGGTTGAATGCATTACTTTATAGATCAAATTGAACTTTTTTGCTTAAATAAATATTAAACTAATCTTAGGAGATAACTTTAGTCAAAGGAAAACCGTTTAATTCTTTCGTTCTGATTCCTAGATAGATCTGATATTGGATATTTATGTAATTATGTATGAATCAAATGAGTTATTTAAAAGTAACTAGTAAATTATAATTAGGTAAAATTTTATTTTACAATAACCTTTCCAAAAAGATTAGACTACAATTACCTCTTGTTGCTTGTAATGTGTGGCAAATTATGAGCATTATTAATCTTGTATTAATTGAGATCTTCTGTTCCAGATTTACCAACAGTTACCGAAACCATTCTCTAGTTTTATCAAGGTTCTTAATTTCCATTTGTATCTGTTTAGAAAATATCATCTATATATGTAATATTTGGGATCCATCCTGATTTCCATTTTTTTATCATGTTCGTAATCTTGGAGTGCTTCATTTTATTTCCTTTTAAACTAATCAAACAATTTATAAATTTTTCAATAAATTAAAAAATTTACAAATTGAATATGAGATCGTATTTGAGATGACAATTCATTATTTAAAGATCAGAAAATGCAAAAAAGTATAAGTTGTTTTCTTAATAAAAAAACTCTAAATAATGAAGAAAATTCACTATTATATTTTAATAAACATAATTAAAATAAAATTTTTCATTGACAGAGGAATAAGAAAGTAACAAGTATATTACATTGTATAAAGTTAGAATTTATAAAAAATGTAAGATTTCAATGAAAGCTGAGAATTACATAACATCTTAAAATTAAGGATGCAAATATCTAACATATATTATTAAAGTTGTAATTTTTGAGATAGGAAACTGATTGATGTACATTCTACTCTATTTTTATTCTAATTTCTTAATCAAACCACCAATGAAAAAAAAAATATCTATATTAATTAAAAAAAAATTTTTTTTTTGCTCATTTTTATACTGTTTCTACCTTCAAATTCTTTTATATTGTCAATTATTTTATTATTTTTAATCAAGTGAATGTTATGTCGTAATTTTTTTTTCAAAGAGTCATTCAAAAGTCATCAGAGCCAATACGAATTTACTATTATTTTTTTTTTTTAGTTAAAGCATATTTTTAAAAAAAATCATCGAAAATATTATTTTTGAAACCAAGTTGTTGAAACGCAACAAGGAAATAATTTTCAAAGTCATTAATTCATGTCGATCATATAAATCAGCGATCATAAGACATTCGATGCTCTATTACGCTCGTTTTTAGCATTTTTATAAAGATTTTAATAAGTTATGTACAAGATAAATAAATCACGTTGGTAAAGAATTCAAATATATAGTATTATTTTAAGTTGAAGTTAAGCTTTAATCATATTTGTTTTAGTTCCTAATTTAATAATGTCCAAGTAATTTAACAACTATATATAAATTATAAAAAATAATATTAATTAGAAAATTTCATAAAATCAATCATAATATTATAAAATAATAATAATCAAGCTTTATAAACATTATATACATATTAACAACCAGTGAAAATACTTCCTACTATATTTAATTTTATTTTTTTTTTTTTATTCCTACAGCAACAAATATAAATATTTAATTATTAAATTGTTAATAAAAAAATTTATACATATAATATATTAAATAGGACGGAGAATACTCCTAATTATTGTGATTCTAATATAGTACCTTTGTTATCCGGCGTGATTAAGTAAAACTTCAAAAAGTAAAAAATAGAACCGGTCTTTTTACAAACACTTATTAAAACATGATACAAAGTATATTTTATCTAAAAATTTGTTTTCTCAAGCTATAAAATTTAAATTCTTATCGTATATGTATTTTTTTTATGCTACATGATTGACATCGATTTCAACCATTTTGAAAAATATTACTAAGCTTATGTAATACTTACATAAGCTTATCTTTTTTGGAATTTGTGTTCAAATTACTTACGTGTGATTTACATATATAATGATCACAATATGATATTATTAATAATTTTTTAAGATGTCTTCTAAAAAAAATCCATCAAACATTCTGACATATATAGAAAAAAATCTTGTATGTTGGACAAGTGGAAATGAAAAAATTGATAACTTTGTCCGGAAAATGCAATTAAAAGTCAATACCGAAAATGATGTAGTATTTGAATGGATACTATACAATCAGTTTGATGAAATTAAAGAGACAGGTAAAAATGGTCTTATAACAGTATATTCAGCAATATGGAAGGATGGGCCATTACATTTATTTTCTCATAGTATATTTGAAGGATATAAAAGAGATTCAAATATAGAGGTTGCTTTAAAATGCTTACATAACTCACAAGAATCTATTGATTCCTTAATAAATGAGGTATAAAATTACTATAAATATTTAAGTAATTTTTTTTAACTAGTAAATTTACAATCTCTTTATTTATATTTAGGCTAAAAAATATTCAAGAAAACATGAAGCATTAAATGTATTGTATGGAATTTCTCAAAATCCAGATACAGGAGATTATATCTTGGTACAAAATAATTATATATGGGATAGTGAAAATGAAAAAATTGATGATTTCATTATTAAAAGTCGATTAAAATTAAATAACCATAATAACCATAAGGATATGGTATTAGAATGGATACCATACAATCAGTTTAATGAAATTAAAGTTACATGTAAAAATGGCCTTATATCTTTATATACAGCAATATGGACGGTTGGTCCATTGGATTATGATTATAATAATTATAGATACACAAGAGATTCAGATAAAGAAGTTGCTTTAAAATGCTTGCATAAATCACAAGAATCTATTGATTCTTTAATAAATGAGGTATGGAATTTCTTAATATATCTAAATTTTTAATTAATATATTTACAATCTTTTTTATATATATTTAGGCTAAAAAATATATTGCATTTCAAGCATTGTATGGAATTTCTCAAAATCCAGATACAGGAGATTATATTTTGATTCAAAGTAGTAATTCTATAAACTTAGCAAATTGGATCAGTGGAAATGAAAAAATTGATGATCTCATTCAAGAAATACAATTAAATTTTAATTACTATGATGGTTTAGTATTTGGTGAATGGATACCATACAATCAGTTTAATGAAATTAAAGAAACAAGCAAAAATGGCCCTATAACATTATATTCAGCAATATGGAAGGATGGTCCATTATACAAAAAGTATGGGCGGGACAATTTTACAACAGATTCAAATAAAAAAGTTGTTCTAAAATATTTACATAATTCGCAAGAATCCATTGATTTGCTAATAAATGAGGTATATAATTACTTTAAATATTTAAGTGATTTTTTTTTAACTAATAAATTTACAATCTCCCTTTATTTATATTTAGGCTAAAAAATATTCAATAAAATATGAAGCAATTCATACATTGTATGGAATATCTCAAAATCCAGATACAGGAGATTATATTTTGGTTCAAAATTATACTATCAACTTGGCAAATTGGTTCAGTGGAAATGAAAAAATTGATAATTTTATCCAAGAAAGGCAATTAAAAATTAGAATCTATAGTGATGATATAGTACTTGAATGGATACCATTCGACCAGTTTAATGAAATTAAAGAAACAGGCACAAATGGTCTTATAACAGTATATTCAGCAATATGGAAGGATGGTCCATTGTATTATAAGTATGACAGATATACAAGAAATTCAAATAAAGAGGTTGCTTTAAAATGTTTACATAATTCGCAAGAATCCATTGATTATTTAATAAATGAGGTATGAAATTTCTTTAATATTTGGATACTTTTTTTTAATTAATATATTTACGATCTCTTATTTATATTTAGGCTAAAACCTATCCACCAAATCTTGAAGCATTTCAATTATTGTATGGAATTTCTCAAAATCCAACTACAGGAGATTATATATTGGTTCAAAATAATTATATATGGGATAGTGAAATTGATAATTTCATTAAAGAAAGACAATTCAAAATTAACAATTATGATGATATAGTGCTTGAATGGGTATCATACTATCAGTTTAATGAAATTAAAGAAACAAGCAAAAATGGCCCTATAACAGTATATTCAGCAATATGGAAGGATGGTCCATTATACAAAAAGTGTGGGTGGGACAATTATACAAGAGATTCAGATAAAGAAGTTATTTTAAAATGCTTACATAAACCACAAGAATCTATTGATTCTTTAATAAATGAGGTATAAAATTACTTTAAATATTTAAGTGATTTTTTTAACTAGTAAATTTACAATCTCTTTTATTTATATTTAGATTAAAAGATATCCAACAAAACATGAAGCATTTCAAGTATTATATGGAATATCTCAAAATCCAGTTACAGGAGATTATATTTTTATTCAAAATAATTCTATAAACTTAGCAAATTGGTTTAGTGGAAATGAAAAAATTGATGACTTCATTCAAAAAATGCAAATAAAAATAAATAACCAGAAGGATATAGTATTTGAATGGATACCATATAATCAGATTAATGAAATCAAAGAAACATACAAAAATGACCATATAACAGTATATTCAGCAATATGGAAGGATGGTCCATTATACAAAAAGAATAAGTGGAATAATTATACAAGAGATTCAGATAAAGAAGTTACTTTAAAATGCTTACATAAACTAAAAGAATCTATTAATTCTTTAATAAATGAGGTATGAAATTTCTTCAAATATTTAAGTACTTTTTTAATTTAATATATTTACAATCTCTTTTATTTATATTTAGATTAAAAGATATCCAAAAAAACATGAAGAATTTCAAGTATTGTATGGAATATCTCAAAACCCAGTTACAGGAGATTATATATTGATTCAAAATAATTCTATAAACTTGGCAAATTGGATCAGTGGAAATGAAAAAATTGATGATTTCATTCAGGAAATGCAATTAAAAATCAATGATGATTTAGTATTTGAATGGATACCATACAATCAGTTTAATGAAATTAAAGAAATAGGTACAAATAGTCTTATGACATTATATTCAGCAATATGGAAGGATGGTCCATTGCACAAGTTGTTGGATAATTATATTGATTCTGATAATAATATTGATAATATATATATAAGAGATTCAGATAAAAAAGTTGCTTTAAAATGTTTACATAAATCACAAGAATCAATTAATTCTTTAATAAATGAGGTATGGAATTTCTTAAAATATCTAAACATAATTTTTAATCAGTAATAATATATTTATAATCTCTTTTATTTATATTTAGGTTAAAAGATATCCAACAAAACATGTAGAATTTCATGTATTGTATAGAATTTCTTAAAATATCTAAACATAATTTTTAATCAGTAATATATTTACAATCTCTTTTATTTATATTTAGTTGGAAAGATATTCAATATTGTATGGAATATCTCAAAACCCAGTTACGGGGGAGTATATTTTGATTCAAAGTAATTCTTTAAACTTGGCAAATTGGATCAGTGGAAATGAAAAAATTGATGATTTCATTCAGGAAATGCAATTAAAAATCAACAACAGAGATGATTTAGTATTTGAATGGATACCATACAATCAGTTTAATAAAATTAAAGAAACAGATACAAATAACTTTATAACATTATATTCAGCAATATGGAAAGATGGTCCATTATATTTCAATTGGGATAGTTGGGATAGTTGTAATCGTGAGTATATAAGAAATTCAAACAAAGAAGTTACTTTAAAATGCTTACATAAACCACAAGAATCTATTGATTCTTTCATGAATGAGGTATGGAATCCCCTAAAATATCTAAACATAATTTTAATTAGTAATATATTATTAATCTCTTATATATATTTAGATTAAAAGATATCCAACAAAACATGAAGCATTTCAAGTATTGTATGGAATATCTCAAAGTCCAGTTACAGGAGATTATATTTTGATTCAAAATAATTCTATAAACTTGGCAAATACGATCAGTGAAAATGAAAAAATTGATAATTTCATTCTGGAAATGCAATTAAAAATCAACAAGAGAGATGATTTAGTATTTGAATGGATACCATACAATCAGTTTAATAAAATTAAAGAAACAGATACAAATAGCCATATAACATTATATTCAGCAATATGGAAGGATGGCCCATTATGCAAGAAGTATCAGTGGAGTTCATGTTATACAAGAGATTCAAATAAAGAAGTTGCTTTAAAATGCTTACATAATTCAGATAAGTTTATTGATTTCCTAATAGATAAGGTATAAAATTTCTTATAAATATTTATACAGTTTTTTAATAATAAATATAATAATTTTGTTTTATTATTTATTAGGCTAAGAAATATTCAACAAAATATGGAGCATCTCTTGCATTGTATGGAATATCTCAAAATCCAAATACAAATGATTATATTTTGGTTCAAAATAATTTCATAAACTTGGTAAATTGTTTGAGTGAAAATGAAATAATTAATGATTTTATTCAAAGAATGCAATTAAAAATAAATAACCATAAGGATATAGTATTTGAATGGATACCATACAATCAGTTTAATGAAATTAAGAAAACAAACAAAAATAGTTCTATAACAATGTATTCAGCAATATGGAAAGATGGTCCATTATGTTTCAATAATTATAATCGGAATCATGAATATACAAGAGTTGCACATAAACTAGTCGCTTTAAAATGCTTACATAATTCAGAAAATTCTATTAATTTCTTAATAAATAAGGTATAAAATTCTTATAAATATTTAATACTGTCTTTTAATAATAAGTATATTGATTTCTTTTTATTATTTATTAGGCTAAGAAACATTCAACAAAATATAGGGCATCTCCTACATTGTATGGAATATCTCAAAATCCAAATACAAATGACTATATTTTGGTTCAAAGTAATTTCATAAACTTAGTAAATTGTTTGAGTGGAAATGAAATAATTGATGATTTTATTCAAGAAATGCAATTAAATATAAATAACCATAAGGATATAGTATTTGAATGGATACCATACAATCAGTTTAATGAAATTAAGAAAACAAACAAAAATAGTTCTATAACAATGTATTCAGCAATATGGAAAGATGGTCCATTATGTTTCAATAATTATAATCGGAATCATGAATATACAAGAGTTGCACATAAACTAGTCGCTTTAAAATGCTTACATAATTCAGAAAATTCTATTAATTTCTTAATAAATAAGGTATAAAATTCTTATAAATATTTAATACTGTCTTTTAATAATAAGTATATTGATTTCTTTTTATTATTTATTAGGCTAAGAAATATTCAACAAAATTTAGGGCATCTCTTGCATTGTATGGAATATCTCAAAATCCAAATACAAATGATTATATTTTGGTTCAAAGTAATTTCATAAACTTAGTGAATTGTTTGAGTGGAAATGAAATAATTGATGATTTTATTCAGGAAATGCAATTAAAAATAAATGACCATGATGATATAACTAATGGTATAGCATTTGAATGGATACCATACAATCAGTTTGATGAAATTAAAGAAACAAATAAAAATAGTTCTATGACAATGTATTCAGCATTATGGAGTTATGGTCCATTATGTTTCAATTATGATGATAGTTATGGTTATGAACCCTATACAAGAGTTTCAAACAAAGAAGTTGCTTTAAAATGCTTGCATAATTCAGAAAATTCTATTGATTTCTTAATAAATAAGGTATAAAATTTCTTATAAATATTAATACTGTCTTTTAATAATAAGTATATTGATTTCTTTTTATTTAGGCTAAGAAATATCCAACAAAGTATGAGGCATCTCTTGTATTGTATGGAATATCTCAAAATCCGTATACAAATGATTATATTTTAGTTCAAAATAATGAAATAATTGATGATTTTATTCAAGAAATCAATTAAAAATAAATGACCATTATGATATAGAATAGAAAATTTTAATTATTTTTTATTTATATATTTTTATAGGTCAAAATTTTCATTGAACAAAAAAAGTGATATATAACATATATGGAATATCTCAAAATCCAGATACAAGGGAATATATAATATTATAGTTTACAAATTTACAAATAAGCAAAATAAGGAATTTTAATAATTGGATAAATAGAAAATTATAATTATTTAGATTGGCAAAATAAATTATCTGTATTTGATATTATTATTCGTGGTCTTAAAAAAAAAAAAATATAGTTCATAATTATTTTCATATAGGTATATATTATTTTAAGTTATATATGGATTATGTGGAGAAGTTGGTAATAAATATGAAATGAATATTTATTGAGTTATGCCCATGTGGCTACTGAAGTGTTAAGAGGGAAGCGTTATATATTATTTTGATGAAAAAGTTTTTAGTAAAGAAGTGTTGAATTCAGACTTAAGCAATAGAACAAATATTATTGAAGTGGATGATTCAATTACGTCATTTATAAGTCATCTAGAGTGAATTATTTTATTGCATAAAATGAAGAAATTGAAAGTGCAATTTAATAAAGCAGAAGAATATAGAAAATCTAATTTTTCATCCATTAAAAAATTATCAAGCAGCTACTCATCCACAGGCTATTTATGTATCTTGATTACTTAACTTTTTCACAAAGTCTTCCAAAATATAATAATTAACTCTGAATGTTTAGATTGCAAGGTTTAATTAAATATATGAAACACGTAAGCACATCACAAATAACTAAGAACAATATTCAGTATACTTGTTATTTTTGCAGAACATTTACAATTATTTGCAATATATATTTTATATTATTTGCTCAACATTTTTACAAATAAATCAGTTTGTAATTGAGAAAATAAGTTAAATAAATAACATCTTATTATCACTTTTAAGATTGTTGGTTATTTTTTTTTTTTTTGTCACAATAATCTTTATTTTTAGAAAAAATATTATATCAAATTATTTTCTTTCATATTATAATTTCTTCAGAGATTCGGAACTACTTAATTAATCTTCTATAAGATCAATTGGAATTTGCTATAGACATTTAATAAACAGTATAATCAAATATGAAAATTAATTTTAACGATATGATTTCATTTTGTAAACAAATAAGAGTCTGTTCCTAGAGTTCTAACATCTAAAGAACATTAATTATTCGTCCTATTAAATATTTGAAGAGTTTGGTAAGAATATTGAGTTGAAGGAATTTCTTCAGGACAAAAAAGGTTTTTGTATAAATGAATATTAACTATTAGCTATGTTACCAAAACTTTAAAAAAAATAAGCATTATCATTTATAAATAAATGTTGTATCAAAAGTCTTATTTTTAATGGAATATTAACTATTATAATTATAATATTAGATAATATTTATAGATTAACTTTACGCGATTTATAACAAGAACAAAGTGTAAAGGATGCTAAGTAAAATAAATTGTTTCTAAGATAATAGTTTAAATATTATTCCTATATGTATTAACAATTATTTTTTAACATAATTAGATATATTCAAGTATAACAGTAACGTATAAGTAAGTTTTATTTTCATAATAATTTTCGTAATCATTTGTGATTTGATCATTGGTTAAGATTTTTATGGACAATTATATCCCGATCTGAATAATGCTAAAAAATATTCTAGAAGTGAAGATCAATGATAATTGTCATCATATGAGACGTAGTTTTCACGTTTACACATAATTGGGTGCTATTTATGGGTAGAGTGTTGTACTACTATGTGTGGTGGAAAAAGTGTTTCTCAACGCTCATCAAACATTTTATCCTTGTGGAACACGTATACTAGAATAAATGATAGTTTTAAAACATTGCACCTCCAGTATCAGAAACAAAATATATCACACTTAGGACGATCTCAAGCGCCTCCCTCAATGTGATTAGCTAGTGATCGAGATGACGCTCATTCATTACGATCAATTTAAACAAAGATCATGATCAACGTTTGAGCAAACTCTCTTTACTTTCACTTTGTAATCTGTTATTAACTTATTATGTCCAAAAAATCGTAATAAAAAAAAGAAAGTAGCTATTCAACAAACAAAAGAAATATCTCCAACAGTAATTCAAAATTTCCCTATTTCTCCCTTTGCTGACTATGCAAACCTTCATCTGTTGCTTCAGCAACAGTATCCTGCCGCACAACTATTTGTGAATCCTATGAACTCTTTAGCCTTGAATAAATATAATGCAGAAGATAATGAAGTAATAAAATAATTATTTTTTAACCCAAAATTTTCATGAAAAATGTTTTAATAATATGGTGATGATTGTTCTTAGGTATTAATTCCTATCACTAACCATGATCAAGAAAATTTACCACTTCCACAAACTGCTCCAGAATCTACAAATGTAAATTCTGATTCTTCTAATATATCTCTTTCCAGCAATAAATTAACACATAGATGGAGCAGTGGAGTTCATCAAAAACACGAATGCTTATTAAGGAAGTAGGACAGCAGCAACACGCATTGCAACAAGTAAGAGATCCAAGAGAAAAGGGATGAAATTGGAACAACATCACTTTAAATTTGCAGACTTCTACTAATGCAAGTTCGGGCTTAAAAGGCCGTACAAAGACTTCTATTCAACAGAAGTGGGATGCCTTGCATCAAAGTATCGTAATATAAAGATACCATTATAAATACTGGAGAAGAGGAAATTCAACATGATTGGGAATATTATAATGACATGGATGAATACTTAAAAGGAGATCCAAGTATTGTAACGCCTGTTACAAGCGATTCGATCTCTGGAACTAAACATAAAGTGCAAAAGAAATACAAATGGTCACGATGATGATAAAGTAAATAATTATTATTTATTATTTTCTAATTTTTACAGATGAATTCAAAGAGAAAAATATTCCGTGGTGAAGTAAATATAGAAGAGCTACAAATTTTTATTAATGAACAATTATTGAAACTATAAAAGATCAATATATTCATAATTCTGAAATTCAACAGAAACAGCATAATGAGCAAATAGACATCTTTAAAAAATTTTTAGATAAATTCTAAATTACTATAAATAAATTAATATTATAACTAAAATAGGATTAGAATTTATATTGTATTTACTTACAAATAAAAGAATAAATTGCAGAATCATTTAATTAGTCATAAGAAGATATATTTGCTAAATAATATCTTTTTTGTATACCCGCTATTCTTTCTCTTTCTTCATTTATTATAATCATCATCATCATCATCATCATCATCATCATCATTATAATTGGCTATTTCAAATCTCCATTATCTATACAGAGGTTATGTAAAATACAGCATGCATGAATTATTTTAATAATTCTTTCCAAACCTGTGCAATAAATCTCTTTTGATAAAATTCTCCACTACTCTTTTAATTGTCCAAATGCTCGTTCAACAACCATAGAAAGAATCTTATTAAACTTTTGCTCTCGGTGAGTTAATGCATCATTATCAGGAAATGACTTCATCAAGTATGTTTTAGAGGGTATGCAGCATCACAAATAATGTATGTACCACCTGGAACCCATTGTTCTGGATGTGAAGAAATCTCACGATAAAGTGTACTCAAATCCTCGTATTACTGCTCTAATTGGGCTCCTTATGGCCACATAATTCGATCCTTTTCCAAATCTAATAATGCCTCCAAGAATCGATCTGTAAAATTACGTACTGACCCTTGGCTTACATCAAGTGTTTGTTCCAACACTCGCACACCTGCTCCATTTGCAAGTCGCCATAATGCAATGGCAATTTGCTTTCACACATATTACATTAGGAGCTTCTGAGAGAAAAAAACTGGATGAGCCTCCAACTGTCTAACAATAAAATTAAATGTAGCAAGAGTAATGCGAAAATATAATGTCACCGGAATGAATTATAATCCTCTTCATCTGTTAGGTATGAAAGACTTCTAGCCAGAATCCTCCAGTTCTAGGTCATTGCTGACATTGAACTCTTGTATTATTTATGTTAGGTATAGTGAGGACAAATGGAATGGTTGTATTTGTCATATGGGCAGTGAAAGCCAGAAGATTGTAAAAATCAGTTATTCGTGTTTGGGTTTCTCAATATTTTTTATTTACTATGATAGTTTTTAGAATCAAGAGTAATAAATGGGACATTAGTGCTGCTGGTAATGATTTTGAAAATCCATAACGCAAAAGGAGTGAGGTGCTTGAACGATCTCTTTTTATACTCTATTAATGATAAATTTTAGCCAATCAGCGTAACTCTGAAAAAAAAAAGATGGTTTGGGCCACTATATTTTAGGTAACTCATTTGACAAATTCTTGAATTGCGTCTTTAAAAATGGTATCAGTAATGATTGAGTGTTTATCAGACCTTTTATAGCTTCATGGAAAATACGATCATTAAAAATAACCATAGATCGTTCTTTAGAATATACAATAATTTAGCATGGTAATTAAAATTAATATTAAATTCTAAATTGTCCAATTTAATTTTGAATTTTTCAAAAGCCTCGTTAATAATTTGAGTAATTGTCGTGTCGTTTTCTCTACAAATCCAAATGTGTCCACGTTTTAATCGTAAAATTATACCTATAACATCTTGCTCGATCATAAATTTCAAGAGTCCGTTTATTAAGTAAAAGCAATCGTCGGTAAGATTTCCAAATAATTTTTAACGGTATAAGCTACTTGATCGTTATTATATCAGAAATATCTCCATTAAAATCTTTCATAATTATATTTAAGGATCTTAACCAATCTATATCAACATCTACTATATTTAAACGAAATGATCGATTGATATCTAAAGCTAACCATTCAGCTTTATATGTCAAATAATTGAGCTTTTTCATAAATTCACGAGGATTTTCTTTAATAACTATTCCTCTCCAATAAACTAAATATTCCCACGTAAGTGAGATGTCAATTCTAATTTCAGATTTAATTTATCATTAGTTTCTAACACACCCATCTTACATATAGTATCTGCATAATGAATGACTTTTCACTTTAATAATCGACATTTCCAAATTATTATCTTTAATGATATCCCAAATAAACCAACATAAATTTTCCATATTAAATAATTTATTCCATATTTGGCATACCCAAGATTACCAGTATATATATTAAATTTTCTTTTTCGCTCGTACAGTAAAAGCGCCGCTAAAATTGCTAATAATTCTAATTCCATCACTTCAAAAGAGTTCATAATTCTAAATAATTTTTACTTAATATTGTTCCTTTATCATTCCATATTGTCCATCCTGCCTATGCTACAATTATTGCCTTTTTTGCTCGCGTCAGTATAAATATTGAAAATATTATATTATCTCTGCTCATTTCAGTAAAAAAATTTTCTTCTAATATTTTATAACCTCCGTAATTCACAAAAACTTTTTCTATAACACTAAACCTGTAATTTATTTCTAATAAACTGTCCATTTCATCTATATCACTGTATTTCGCATACTATCTTCTAACTCTTTCTATCTATTTTTAACGATCTCCTATTGCTATAATCTTCCAACACCTCCTTGAGAATTTCAAATTGACTAAAAACTTTTCTACTATCGCGACCTTAATTTATTTTCTAGCAGAATAAACCATCCTGTAATTCTCCCTTTGCTACTTCTTCCTGCTTTACTAGTTAATTGTTTCCACGTAATAATTTCGTTATTAGCATCTATTAGTTGAGAGACGTACATCACATTAACCGATTTAAGAATTAACACTCTTTAGACCGTATGTCCACCTTTAATCACGTGATTATTCATCCTATCGTGTGAACAAAATTTGATGTTTTTCTCAACTAATACTTTTAACGCTTCAACAATCCAAATATCACGTCAATTATTTCTTAAATGTTTAATATCGTTAAACAAGCATCTGTTAAACCATTACGCCTCTTTGTTTGACGCCGCCTTATTTTCATTATTCTGCTATCATTATTAATTCTGTAAATAATTCATTCCTTTAATTAACGATTCCAGTTGTAACGCTTTTATACTTCTACAGCCTAAAAAATCTTTATCATGAATTATATAGTTATTAGTATTAACTGCTAAATGGCATTTTGATATAATTAAGTTTCTTATTTTGCAATCTAGATTATCCACGAATGAATTATTTAACACCATACACTGTAGTTCAGGGTTGGGAAATTAGTACAGTTAGTACAATTTAGTACAGTTTAGTACAGTTAGTACATATAATAATTAATATAAAATTTAGTACAGTACAGTACAAGTACAGGGTCAAAATTTTCATAGTACATACAAATTTCCCAACCCTGCAGTGTAGTTGATATTCATTACTACACTATCCCATAAATCTTTCCCTGTAAGTTTTTTCCATCTCATAACATTGAACATTATTTTAACGATAAATTCTATTTGACAATTATGAGATCTAAACGACGCATAATTGTTTATCCATACTCCTAAAAATCGGACCCCAGTAGTACTCTTATTGATCTTAATCTTGGTATTGTCTAAAATTAAAAAAATCATCATC
This sequence comes from Rhizophagus sp. LPA8_4_AMF, assembly GCA_021464525.1. Classification (NCBI taxonomy): domain Eukaryota; kingdom Fungi; phylum Glomeromycota; class Glomeromycetes; order Glomerales; family Glomeraceae; genus Rhizophagus; species Rhizophagus sp. LPA8_4_AMF. The sequence goes on from JADRCO010000539.1 coordinate 20,577, forward strand.
CTTTTCGTAATCAACGTCCTTATCTGTTTCATTTTCATTTTTTCTTTCCGATAGCCAGTAGTTCGATTTTTTTTTGGATTAGCTTTGATTTCACATATTTTGAAAAACTTTTGACATATATTGTATAACTTAATTAGACCATCTTTACTGTTGCTTATCAGGTTAACGTCATCCATAAAAGCAACATAATTGATTTTTTCTGATAATTTAATCGCAGCTCCTGTGTTAATACTAAGAATGTCGTATGCTTCCATACTATAATCTATACTAGCTTCTGATTCTTTGATTCTTTTAATTTGCATAGAAGTGGGTCAAAAAATATCCGCCACAATATAGGAGACCACACTTCTCCCTGATCTAAACCGTCACCTACTTCGTAGCTATCCGTATAATAATGATCGTACATGACCTTGTTTTTCTGATTGTAAAATATTTTCTCAACTATTTCTATAAAAGATCTGGTATTTTCAATCGTTCTAGTGCTTTAATCATTAAAAACCCACTTACTGAATCATACGCTTTTGATATATCCATAAGCAACATCCAGCATTCTTTATTTCTAATTTTAGCATCTTCCAAAATCGATTGAACTATCTTAATCGGTTCAAAACAGCTTTCTCCTTTTAAAGCTGCGAAATAATACCTTTTAAGGATGTTATAAACCTTGATGATCTTAGTCAATCTTAACGTCAATATTTTTAATAGCAACTTACTACAGCATTCAATTAACGTAATAGGTCTCATTAACGAAATATCTCTTCCCCAGTCTTCTCTCTTAGGAATCGGATATATACAGCCGTTAAACCAGTCTGCGGGCATTTCTCCTTTGATTAATCACATGTTTAAATTTATCATCACTGATTTTATAATCTTGCCACTGTGTTTAATAAAATCATATAAAATTCCAGAATTTCCAGGTGCTTTCCAATTGTTAGTTGTGTTTAGTACTACTGTATCTCAAATTCTTCAGAACTTATTTTTGCCATTAAAATAATCATAAAACTCTTCCTTGATTGATATTTTCGTTCGTGTTCTTGTCCATTCTTTGTAATGATTTATTACCATTTCATCAATTTTATTTTTGTCTAAAATCACCTCCTCTACTATACTATCTTGATTCTTTTTGACTAGCCTCGTAAAATTTATCACGTGACTTACTTATTTTCAAAATTTTTCTAATAAATCTTCCTGGATTATTCTCTAACATCATACTGATTTTCTTAAGCTAATATTTTTTTTTTTTTTTTTTTTAATAGTATAACGAAACTTTATTTATTAATTTTGGTAGAGAACAAAATTAGTACAAATAAAAGAATCTTAGGTTTCATTAGTAGCACGCCACTAACTTTCCCCTATACTACACCTTTACCGTACATTACAATAAAGTAATACTCTAAACCTAAACTATGAATGAATATACCACAGATTCTTTTGACTATCTAAATTATTAACATTACTACTAATTATACTATTAATTAATTTTTCTTTTTTTATCTTTTTATTATTTATTTTATCATTTTTTTCTAGATTTTCTTTAAATATCTGATTCTCAAAACCCTCTACTTCCTCATCCTCTCTATTTCGATATTTCCGTTTATCTAGTTTACTAATGCCTATACTTTTTTCAAAATTAGTAACCTCATCACATCGAGTTTTCCATACCATGTCCTGTACTAAACTAGCATACTCATCACATATCAACATCACTTGATCTGTATTATATCTCAATATTTCATGTGTAAAAAATATCTTATTAATTAATCCTCTAGTCAATTCTCATAAAATATTTACATTATCTAAAATATAAGATTTTTGAAATGGTAAATCAAGCATAACTTGATATTCGATCTTATCACTTTCAAAAACTGATCTCACACTTCTTTCCTATAACTCTTCTTTCGAGAATACATTCTTCACACGAACCCATATATGGGACCAATTTTCTACTTCAGTAATACACCTCACGCGCTTGTTACAGTTCACCCTCTCTATAGCGAATTTTTATATAGCGAATAACTTGCTATAACGAAGAAAAGTTCAGGTACAGATTTTTTTTATATATAATAAAATGACCCTCAGTATAGTGAATTTCTCACTATAACGAATTTTAATCTCCAGCCCATGGGATTCGCTATAGTGAAGGTGAACTGTATTAGGAATACCAAAAAATTTTCGTTCCCACAAAATCTCATATGTAGGAAGAATCTGTAAAAAATTTTTCATTCGAAACGCGCGAATCGCATTATCTTGTCCTAAAGTATCATTAAAATTATTACTAACTCTATTTTGTAATAATAAAAAAGTTTTTCCCCAATTAACATTATAATTTAACGATCGTTAAAAAAGATTTTTAAGCGTACTTAAGCACATTAACTCTGTCTTACTATAAATGAACATTAAATTCTTCGTCCACTTGCATGATGCTCCTTCAATATTAATATTACACCACTTCAAATTGAATTCATTTACTAACACATTATTATACTTTAAATTGATTGGAGTTAAAGTCGTATAATAATCATTAATTTCTTTTTTCATAGCTTCCATTTTAATTACATAATCTCCATCATCATACTTCGACTCTACAAGACCAATTAATCTAATATTCTTTTTCGATCTTAATTCTTTAATATTTTTCAGATATATATATTCACTATAATCTAATTCCTTCCGCGTACTCGATACTTCCAAAAATGAGAAAATCTTACTCAAATACTTCTTATCAACAACAATACACACCTCCGAATTTTCTGGTATAATAGCTAACTTCAGAATTAAACCTAATAAACAACCTTTAATACTTCTAAAATAATCCTTAAATTTAAACTTCATACTCGATATAATATTTTGCCCATTCATCGTTTTAATTTTTATTTCACAATATATTATCGTATATATATCATTCATATTACTTAACAACTCTACTTTAACTATATTCGTAACGATCAATAAAAATTCTGATGCGTTATTACAATGCATCAAAAATTCCTCTTTATTTTCCCACTCTATATTCTTCGGATTATCACAATAATAATATAACCATATCAACTCATCATGATCTATATCAACATTCATTTAGTTATTTCGTATATCCACTTCCACTCCACCTTTCTTTATCAATCTATTTTGAATTGCAATATTTTCTAAACTCTCATATGGTTTCAAAAATACTTTCTCCATTTCTTCACTACTTTTTTCTTTTCTAGCCACAATTGAACGACTAAATTCCTCATTCGGTAAATAAATTAAACAATTATTATCAAATTTTTTTTCCTTTAGCAATATTTAAATCACAACTTAAACATTTCTTCAACCATGGAGAATCTTCCATCTTGGTGTTATCGATCGTATTATCACTACAAAAATGCACCCCTATTTTACTATGAATCCTCGATCTAGATTTTTTCTTATACTTTGAAAATATGGATACGTTATGCTCATTATTCCAAGTAACCAGAATGTCTTTTTTCTTAATATCTACTTCACCTGTTACGTCAAAAATCTATCCTCCGCCTCATTAATAATATATACATCTTTTAAATTGAACGATCCCGACTTACACACTTTATCTTTTACATATAAATACCATTTAGGTTCACATCCCTTAATATGTAAACTCATTTTCATACTTAAATGTTTCCACTTTAATAAAGTAGTTTTCCCTTGTCCTATCATTTGGTCTAAAAACAAAATATTTCGATTCCTAATCATATATATCCAATTATTAAACAATTTTTGTGCAATCATGTCCCTAATCTCGATTAAACCACCTCTTATCAGATGATTTGAATAATTATCCGTACTAATACTATGATCACAAAGACTTATATTGTTATCTGCTAAAATCTTTAACGCATTATTCACATAACTTGACGTCACCCATTTCAACTTAAATTCTTTATCAGCGATACAACGAGCAGTCCAATACTCCTATTGTAACTTCCTTAGATTCAATTTAAATAATTTTTTTAATTCACTATTACCATTACTATAATATAATATAGTTTTTGATAACGACTCAAGTTGTAAATAATAAATATTTTTAAAATTAAATAACTCTTTATCATACATCACCGCATTTGGACAACTTGTAGGTAAAAAACAACTATGTTTTACTACATTATTCACTTTTACCATTATCTTATCACATTCCGCCTCTGTTAATACTACCGCTTGTAATTGAAATTCAATAGCAGGTATAATAACTACATTCCAGATCATAACTATAATCTTTTCCGTTAACTTCTTCCATCTTACATACTTACAAAAACCCTCTACTATTTCCATAATTTTCTGTACATGAATTAAACGATTATTATTAAACGTAAAACAAATTCCAAAAAATCTATTACCAGTTTGATTATTAATATTTTTAATCCCTTCTCCATTGATACTAAATTCATGCATTCTCTTTACTATTAATTTTAATAATTTCATACTTCTTTTTATTTGCCACAATATCTGTCATCTTATAAAAACTATGACAAATTTCTAACAATTGTTCTATAGCCTTCTTATCTCTACCTATTAAGGTCGTATCATCCATAAACGCAACCGCGTTATACCATATTGATTTAATTTGTAGTTGTTTTCTTATATCGTAAATTTTTTCTGACACTAATTCATACCCAGTCACTCTTTTCATTTTATCTAAAACACATAAGAGAGGATCATAAATATTCGCCATAATAACGGTGACCACACTTCCCCTTGATCAATACCATCCTCAACATAATATGAATCAGATAAACATCCCTGAATCATAACTTGATTATGACGATCCTCCGCAATATCCATAATTAATTCCATAAAATTTTTTGGAATCTTAATTCTCTCTAACGCCTTTCCCAAAAAGAAACTGCTTACTGAATCGTACGCTTTACTAATGCCCATCAAAACAATCCACGCTTCTTTATTCATTTTATTAGCATCTTCAATAATATTTTGTATAACCTTAATAGGTTCAAACGTACTTTCATTTGCCAACGCTGCATAATTTTTTCCTTTTAACACATTTCATTTTCTCAAAATCTCACTTAATCGTCTCGTTAATATTTTAACCATTAACTTAATACGTGTCGTTTCTATTAATGTTATCGGTCTCGTTAACTTAAAATCCTTATTCCAATCCTCTTTCTTTTTAATAGGAAAAATAATACTCTCTTTCCATTTACTCGGCCACATCCCTTTTTTTAAAATTTGATTCATCAAAGTTATTATAAATTCTTCCGTCTAATTTTTTGCTTTTTTCCAAAAGTCGTATGTTATATCACTTTTACCTGGTGCTTTATTAGACTTAACTTCTCTTATCACCATATCTAATTCTTCTTGATTAATATCTACACATAAATCCTTATATATATCTGAATCAACATCCGCCAAAGGTTCATATTCCTTTCCCCAAAAATTTTCATATTCTACTAAATCATTATTTCGCAGTCTTGTCCATTCTTGGTAATGACGTTTACCTTCTTCAATTATTTCATCTTTGTTCACTATAATCTTAATTCCTTCTGCGTCTTCTTTTTGTATACTATCAAATTTTATTGCACTACGACGTTTATTTGTTACTCGTTTAATCAACTCTCCCATATCGTCTTTTAATAACTTTTCGCGATCCACTATAGCCTTATTAATCTTCTTATCATTGATCTTTTTTAACCTTCTTTCCAATACTTCATTTAATTTGTTAAGTGTATTTTTAACTAATGCCAATTGACCCACTTTGTCCTTACTATCTAAACGTCCACATTTATTACCCATTACTATTTTATTATATAAGACTAAAAATTTAATGTAATTTCTATACCTATTCATATTTACCGTCCCCACACGTACCTTATCAACAGTACGATTAAATTGCTTAATATGAATAATAAATTTTTTACAAATCATTATTTTCCTTCTTATTTGTTTAATATCTTCGATCCCCAGTTCTCTATCTATTTCAACTAACTCTTTTTTTTTCATTTCACTAATTGTATTTATTTTTAATTCTTTCTCTTTCTTGTAAATCTCCAAAAATTTTTCCAAAAAATTATCCCACTTTTCATCTATATCAAAATTTTTTATTTCATTGTAATCAATTTCTTTTTCCATACACTCCGCCACACGATCCCATTGTTTCATATCCAGTTTAATAAAACTTTCACTTTTCTGCTTTGTATCGTTAATCCATTTCTTTCCACCATTGTCTAAATTGATTAACTCTTTCAATTTCAATGTCAAGACCTTTTATGATCAGTATTTAATACATCCTCCACGTTAAGTATCTTAAGCTCTTTCACATAATCTAATAAAATATCACTCATAAAAATATAATCAAGTCTTGATTCCGTTATACCATTGCTCCATGTATATCCTCCTTGTGTGTTCATTAATTCTTTTTACACATCAACCAAACCAAAATCAAAAAGCATGTCTGTAAATTTAGTTTTCTCCTTTCTGTGTTTCAAACGCTCTTTATCATAATCTTCATTAAAAGTCGCCCAACAAAATTATATTGTATCTCTTGTCCAACGCTTCTTTAATCCATTTTTCAATATCTTCAATAACCATATTCTTTTGATCAATATCTCCTGTTGGCATATACACTGAAATAATTCTCGTATTTCCCAACGCTTGTTGCTTAAGAATTAAATCTATCGAAGTCGCATATCCCTTACTAACTTGTTTATTGATTGTATGTAACATCATGTCATTCGCTATTAAATGCAATTGTCCACCCTTACGATCCTTATGGTTCACACTGTTATTAATTTTTTTGTAATTTTTAATTTTTTGTAAAATATTTACATGTGTGCTATTATCCCCATATATATATAAGCCTTTGCTTTCAATTAATTTTGTTTCATTAATATTAACCAAATCAAACTTATTATCTAAAATATATTCTCCAACTTTATATTGTTTACCAGAATCATTTAACCCTCTAATATTTATCGTTCCTATCTTAATTATATTTTTGTATTTTTTTTGTTGTTGATTAATTTTTTTTAGGATTTTTTTTATTTTCTTCTATATATTGTAAAATATTATTGAAATTTTTTGAAACACCTTCAATAGGTGCGTCCACCTCCATATCTTCCACTGACTCCGTCTCGGCTATCGAATCTGTCTCTTTGTTCAAATTGATTTCCTCTTCTATAATCTCTTGAATTATCGACTTGTCCATATCCTCTATCGTATTGTCTAAATTCTGGATTGTATTGCCTTCGCTGTCTAAATTGACGAATGTTTTGACTTCCTCTATACTCTCTTCCTTCATCTTGTTGGTTATATCTCGAATACTCTCTATATTGCTCAACATTACCTTGTCCTCTTTCTCTTGTACGATTAAACCTTCCATCATTTCTATTAAATCCTCCTCTATATGCTGAGTGACCTGATTGTCTTTGATTATACTGTCGTCTTTGATTACCATTTCTACAAAATCTGTTGAATCTAGACATATTATCCCTTCTTCTATCTTTGAATTCCCCAAGTACTCGTCCATTTTCTTGTTGGTCACGAAAAAAGGTGTGCTCTACATCCAATATAGTATACTGAATACCTTTCATTTAAATCTATTTTGTTTCACTCTTTCTTTCGTACTCTTGTTCTTAAAAAAAATTGCTAAAGTATATTTTTTTTTCACCATTCTTTTTATACCTAAACCACATTTTTCTTCCTAATGATTCGATATACTCTTCCATTTCATCCAATTGATTATCCTCTGGTAAACCCATAATTTGAAGTTTGAACGCTTTCCTCACCTCACGTTCTTGGCTACTTAAACTATATGGAATAACGTTGACCCGCATATTAGAATCCGGAATCGATAATGACCACGTATCAAAAAATTTCTGTGTAGAACATTTAACTTTAATTTTAATTTGAGCCTTTTTTTGAAATCTATTTTGAGGCATTGTTCTATATTCAATAATCTTTCCGAACTGACGTTCAATCAACTTCTTTATCACGTGATCCTCGACGTGATTCGGTATGAATTCTACTGCGACATTTTCCACCTATCTAATTCTGTAATACGTGCAAATTTCCCACATTTTGCAATAATCTCTTCATTTTCTAAAAATAGTTTTCTATTTCTACCAGAACTAAATTTAACAATCACATGTGCGTTATTTCGGATAAACACCGGACCGACTTTGAACTGATTTAGGTTAATGCCAAGTTGATCACTAATCAATTGTCTCATGCTGTCTATTTGTTTTAATGCTTACAATCTTCCTGCATAAAATGCTGGCTGTACGTAGTCCTCTACTTTATGCATCGAATTATCTCATATGGGCGGATTTGGCTCACTTTACGATCGGAATGTCGATCATTTGTGCCAAAATTAACGTTAATTTTGGCCAAAATGATCGACATTCCGATCATCAAGTGAGCCAAATCCGCCCATATGTAAATTTCCCATTTCCATTGGTACATGTCTCTCCTGATTATCAGTACAAATACTTAAATTATCCGAAAAACTTGCATCATCTCCAGATATTATTGGTTCACTCCTTTCTGTAGTTTTTCCTTTATTTGAACTTTCACCTGAAGATGCATCTTATCCGACACGTGATTATGCGAAAAATTACAATTTCCTACACTTTCGTCTGGCGATATCTCGCTTACTGCGCCATCCCCAAAGTCTTGTTCCAAACTAGAGCCACTATGTTCATACAATTTAGATGCTTTAAGTTGTTGTTTTCTTTATTCGTAACTACCTATTTCATTATTTTTTAAGTGTAGCCTTGGCTCTATATTATTCAAATAATTATCAAGCTCTTCCTCCGCCTTAGCAGCTCTTAACTTAATCGCTTCATTATCCATTTTCAATAAAGATATTTGTTGGTTTCCATCAAACACCATCGACTGCACTTGCGATGTTAACTGTTGTATTCTGTCATCTAACTCTTGTCTTGCAACTTCTGTATATTTCTCATAGTGCATTTCCACTATACGACGGATAAGTCCTGCATACGTTCCAGGAATATGTAAAAACTCTGAAATTTTTTTATCTTCTTCTGTCGCCATTATATTGTTAGTGAGCAATATATTATTTTGTTCTTCTTCCGTATACCGCCCAAAACCTTCCAAATATTTATTTAACTTCTTCCACCGAAATAAACGCACCCATAACTTTGTATTTTATTTACTGCGGATTTATAGTAATTTTCAGATTTTTCTTTCTTAAGCTAATATTAAGAACATCTGGGAGTATAGACAAATGTGAGAACGCTCAGATTTTGTCGCAACTGTCTTACGTGGAGTAGTTTCAACATTTGACGAAAATTATAATATTAAGTTGTGTTGGGAATTTACTTTATCAGGCACTTATGGCAAAGGTCACACAGATTTTGCCATCACATACATCAAAAAGAAATTCTGTGTGACCGAAGTTAAGGTTGCGGACTTGGAGTATGGATTTTGTGAAAACTTGGTTCAAGTCCAAACTTCTTGTCAAGTAAGTGTTGTGAATTTAAAAATTATAAAATTCCACATATAGTGCAACCTTAAAGAACTCAAGAGAAAAAGAGATCAAAATGATTATGAATATGTGTGTGGTGTGGTAACGACAGGAGACAAATGGTACTTCACAATGGTTACTTCTGAAAATAAATTTGTGGCAGTAACCAAAGAGCCTTTGATACTCAGTGTTCATAAAGTTAAGGTTAATGATGAACACCTCAAAAGTGAAGTAACCGAACTGTTTGCGACTATTCGCGAAATGCTCTTGGCGAAAATTGACTGATTTTTCATCATGTTTGTCTCAGATTGGAGGGTGTAGAATAGCCATTTCATGATGAAAAATCATCAACCTTTTGACTAGTACAGCTTGCCATAGATATCATCATCACATTTGGTTAGATCATTGTCATTCCCTGCATAATAATTAATTTCATTTACCGATTTTGGTATGTTCAGACCTCTATTGTGACATTCGTCTAATCCTTCACCCAAATTTCCATTTCTAAATCTTGTAAGAAAGCTCGATTTCTTTGTTCCCGATTTTTTCCTTTTTGGTTTCCACTTTGCATTCCAGTTCTTTGATTTTGTCGTTATATCTCACATCCACTATTTTATCAACTGGAAACTGTTTGTATCTATTATCCTGCATAGTAAAAAGTAAATCATCGATCTCACTAATTAAAATTTCATTGCCGATCCATTAAGACAACAGACAACTATACCTTCAGACGAATAATATGACCATCTCAAGCAACTATCTTACGTGAAAGAAGTTTCCGTTCTCTAGCCCACCGGGAATTTATCATTATCATATGGTAGGTGTGGTAGACGAAAATTTACCTTTTTTATTAGGTTCTTTTGATGAAATATCATCAATTTTCGCCAAGAGCATTCCGCGAATAGTCGCAAACAGTTCGGTTACTTCACTTTTGAGGTGTTCATCATTAATCTTAACTTTATGAATACCGAGTATCAAAGGCTCTTTGGTTACCGCTGCAAATTTATTTTCAGAAGTAACCATTGTGAAGTACCATTTGTCTCCTGTCGTTACCACACCATACACATATTCATAATCATTTTGATCTCTTTTTCTCTTGAGATCTTTAAGGTTGCGCTATATGTGGAATTTTACAATTTTTAAATTCACAATTCATAATACAAATAAAGGAATGTAAATTAATATAACACTTACTTGACAAGCAGTTTGGACTTGAACCAAGTTTTCACAAAATCCATACTCCAAGTCCGCAACCTTAAC
>JADRCO010000540.1:0-31279 GCA_021464525.1 Rhizophagus sp. LPA8_4_AMF
AAAACTAAAAATTTATATATCTGATAACTTACAAACTACAGTATTATTAATCATTAAATAATTTATTTAGTTACATAAAATATAATAAAAATGATAAGTAATTCCATTATTATTTAATTATAAGATAACCTATTAACTTACGAGCTCTGTAGTCCATTACTGTATAATTATATTCTCCTAACTGAAAAGATAAAATGAATATCTTTTTTCTTTTTATTTATTTATTAAATGCCTTATTAGTATGGATGAACATAGTAATAATATTTATGCAAAATGCATCATGTACAAAATGTTGATCATATGTACAAGCATTGCATGTATGACAAACAAATTTTATACATCCAGAATATCTGGATGTACCAGTTATCAAGCCTCATTGTTGCATAACAAAAATCACAAATAGGGATGGCAACGGTCATGGCCATAACCATTTATGACTGGTTATGCATGACCATGACTGATATTGGTCGGTCAAAGACCTCTAACTGACCATTTAGCTGACCATTTAACTGACCATTTGACTGACCATTTAACCGACTGTTTGACCAACTGTTTGACTGATAAGTTATAAAAAAAAGTTGTAAAACTATTAAAAAAATGTTTTCACAACTTTCTCTAATAAATTAGCTAAAAACATTGTGATTATTTAATAAAAAATGGTTTTGCAACATTTTTATTGATCGAAACCATTTTTTATTAGAAAATCGCAACATTTTTTGATAAACTAGCTAAAAACATTGTAATTATCTATTAAAAATGGTTTTGCAAAATTTTTTAGCTAATTTATTAAAGAAACGTTGTGAAAAATATTTTAATAGAAAATTTAATTAAAAATGTTTTGCAACATTTTTTTATTACTCATCAGTCAAACGGTCAGTTAAATGGTCAGCCAAATGGTCAGTCAAACGGTCAACCAAATGGTCAGTTAAACGGTCAGTCGGTCAAAGGCCTTTAACCAGTATAACCGAGTGATGACTGATTGTGACTGACCGTTGCCATCCCCAATCACAAAATGGAGAAATTTTCTTAGTATAATTTCTAAAAGTCATTAAGTAGATGTATCTTTAGCTACTTTGCAAATTTACTTAGAATGGCAAAGGTAGCTTAAGATCACTCTTGATTTTCTTAAAACCAACCTGAAAATGATTGGCAAAAACAATAAATGGTTTCTGAATGAGAATTTCTATAATATTGTTACTTGAGTGTTTCACTAATGGCTAGAAGAATGTCATCAACTTCAGATGAATTCACCAGCAATTCAAAAGGAGGTTGATGAAGAAACGTAACCTGATTCTAGCAGGAAAAATGTAAAAAAATCACTGATGGAGGGAAAGTTACCTTTAGTAATGAGACCTCAATCAAAAAATCAAAAAGATCAGGAGCTGACTGTATACAAGAGTTGTCCGCTATCTCTTCCAATAACCACCTTCACCTTAGAATCAAGTATAGGCTCAATTAATTTTCATGATCTATATATTAAAATTGTTAATGCCAGTAAGAATCAGGGTCTTATTAGAAGTCATTATAATTTTGGGAAAGCCCTAAAAGACCATTTAGGATATTATAAAACTAATCACCTGAAACAGACTGCTAAGGTGTTTGTGAATGACAGAGTTAGGAATCAGCTTGCTTAATACAGAAAGGAGTTTTAAACTTTTTAATAGTGTCAGTGTGAATGATAATGTTGTGGTGGAACAATTGATACAATGGGTAAATTTCTCTGTAAGGATGAGATTTTAGTGATATTTCTGTGCCTCAAGTCACTAAACTCTTCTATATGTAAAAGTATTTAATAAAGTTTGCTATATTTTTGATTGATTTTTTCTACTATGTTTGTAACACTTGTGAATCACAAGCTGTAAAGTTCTTGTGTTACTTGCCTTCTCAGCTCAAATAAGCTTAGCAAACAAGCATCTATATTTATTTAGATATATTTTACATACATACAATATATATTTGAATAATTTCCTTATATTGTATTGAAGAAAAGAAATTTGAAGACCTTCAGCTTATAATGGATCGCTATCACTAGAAAAATTACCAATTATACTTTAGAATGTTGAAAAAGAGGAGGATAATGCAAAGAAATATGTAGAGAATGTAAGAGAAGGTATAGAAGTAGAAAACTATGCTACTTTGTCATTCAAATAGAGAAAAGAAAAAAGATCAAATATATTATTTCTTGTAAACCAGCTTTGGAAAGTTGCAAACCCACCCAACTGATACTGGTCAAATGATGGGGTATTGGTAAGATATCAGTTACCTGACAATCAACTGATATGTCTTACATTTTAGCCTGATATTTCAATGATTTGCCGACCTGATATCTCACCTATATTTGGCACAGATAGGGCACCATTTAGGTACCTATCAGGTTATTAAATATTATGAAATATCAGTTATACAACCAAATACATTTCATATAGATATCAGATTACTAATATCTCAATAATATTTATATGATATGTTATTAATATAGTCCTGATATCTCATGTTAATATACCGATATTTCAACTGATTTTATATATTACTTATATTACTGTATTTTATCATTCATTAATAGCTTTATATATTTATATACACGCATTACATAAAATTAATTACATAAATTACTCTATTCCTAACTATGCTAGTTGTTGTTAATGGTTTGGAACATTGTTCCAGTTGGTTTGATTCCAACAAACAACTATTTCTAAAGTTTTTCTGGCAACTTTACTGAAGAGTTTCTCCTAAAGTAAAAAAAATGAACTTTAGTATAACGCTTGGTAAAAATAAAAAAAATTAACATTTCGAAGTTATTACCTTCAAAATGCTTGATATGAAAGCAAAAATAGAAGAAAATTGAACATTAGTTAACGTTTCCAAATAAAAATAAAAAATGGTAGGTTTTACAAAGAAACTTACCATTTCTAATCACCAGTGCCCCTAATCGATACCCACTGAAACTTTAAAAAAATGAAAAGAAACATTAGTAAATGTTTTCATTAAAAAAAAACAAAAAAAAATGATGTTTCGTTGTGAAACTTACCGTTTTCTCTTTCCAATATTATTCTAACCTGGAGATCATCTAGAACACTACAAGAAAGAAAAAAAGAAACATTAATAATGTTTCTAAAGTAACATAAACAAAACAAAAAGGTATTGTAAGTTTCGCAATTTGAAACTTACCAATTTATTAAAAAAACAAAATATTAAGCTTTTCAAATGTTGCAAAACTTACTGAATTTAAATACCAAGCTCAACAAAACCTACAAAAAAAAGAAAAAGAAACGTTAGAACATTTCTTAATAAAAAAAAATTAAGTTTCGTAATGAAAGTCATTATGAAACTTACTATTTTGACCTTGAAGTACTGGAGCCTACAGATCCTACAAAAAAAGAATAAAAAGAACGTTAGAAACGTTCTTTGAAAAATAAAAAATATTGAAGTTTTGTAACGAAAAATTGTTACAAAACTTACCCTCTCTTAGCATTCCAGCCCGGTATCAAAAGCCAAAGGGAGTCTACGAAAATAAATAAAGAAACGTTAGTAACAAACATTTCCTTAAAAAAAATAAATAAAAAGAATTGAAGTTTCAAAACAAACTTTGAAACCTAACCAAAATCTAATATCCAGAGAATACTTACAAAAAAAAAGAAACGTTAATATAGCATTTCTTACTAAAAAAAGAATAAAAAAAAATTGGGTTGCAACGTTTCATTGCGAAACTTACCATTATATTTTAAAGTATTGAGCTGAAACACTTGAACCTACAAAATAAAGAGAAAAATGTTAGTATAACGTTTCTAAAGAAAAAAAATTTTTAAGTTTTGCAATGCAACAAAAACATTGCAAAACTTACCATTCGTTTTGTTGAAAAAATGAAAAAAAGTTATTTCAAAGTATACTTGAAGTATACCTCTGAGATGTCAAGTTTCGTCCATCCAAGAAGCCGCCCAAAAGAAACAGAACCTAAAAAGCAAAAAAAATGAAACGTTAATATATGTTTCGTTAAAAATAAAACAAAAAAAAAGACATTTTGAAGTATACATACCTTCAAAATGTCTTGTTGATTTCCATCCTTCCAGGAAAATGCTGAATCTAAAAAGAAAAAAAATAAAGTGTTAATAAATGTTTCATTGAAAAAAACAAAAAAGAGACATTTCGAAGTATACATACCTTCAAAATGTCTTGTCGAGTTCCATTCATCCAAGGAGCTGCTGAACCTAAAAAGAAAAAAGAAATGAAACATTAATAAATGTTTTGTTAGTTAAAAAAATAAAAAAAATTATTTTGAAGTATACTCAAAGTATACCTTCAAAATGTTAAGTTCCATCTGTCAAGGAGTCGCCCAAAGCAGCTGAATCTAAAAAGAAAAAAAAATGAAGCGTTAATAAATGTTTTGTTAGTTGAAAAAATAAAAAAAATTATTTTGAAGTATACTCAAAGTATACCTTCGAAATGTTAAGCCACCTAAAGAACTGAACCTAAAAGAAAAAAGAAACAAACTGTTAATAAATGTTTCGTTAGTTAAAAAAATAAAAAAAATTTTTTTGATTCAAAATGTCGAGCTCTAAGCCTAAACCTTCAGCATTCTGGACCTAAAAAATAAAAAGAACATTAGTGCTAACACTTATTAAAATAAATAAAACAAATTTTTTTGCTTACCTTCGGAATGGAAGACTGAACTAATTTAGACACCGATATATGCCTTCAGCTTCCTTAATTAAACCTGAGTTCAGTCAAGTCTCCAAGAGTCTGGCGTTTCCTTCAAGAAAAGAAATCCAGAGACTACTAAAGTATTAAAAGTGGAACTAAGTTTTTTTTAAATCTGTTCCTGCATATTGCAGATTATATTCTAAATATTGGACGAGCTTGCCAATTCTGTCCAGAAGTTAGAAATTTGATTTTGAAGCCAAAAGAGATAAATATTTGGTTCTTCAAAATGTATAAAAATTTATTTATTTAAAGTAATGTAAGAAAAAAAGCATTTTTACAAAAAAATTAGGTTGTAAAAAAATTAACTGTTGTAAAAAAAAAGCTTAATAACTTTATATAAAGTTTATCAAATAAAAAAAAGATCAAAGATTTTTGTATGAATAAAAATAATTACATGTCATAAATTATTCCTACAAATATCAATGACCTATCAGACTACTGATAGGTATAATAAAATTTTCTGATATTTTAACGATATGTCTTAAAAAAATCAGTTTATAATCATAAAATATTATTAAACATATTGATTACTGATATTTGTAAATATTTAATATTGCCTATCATGCCATATCAGGTTTCTGATAATTTTCTGATATTTGACTGATATGTCATTACCCAATACCTCATCATTTGACCAGTGTGACTCGACCAAGTCTTTCTTTTCAATTGGCTTCAATTGAAACCCACCCAATAGCAGTGAGTAATGAAGTTCCACTGACTAGAGCTCCACATATATAGCCAGTAGTTTGTACCAGAAGGTATTTAACATACATGTCCAAATTCATCCCAATTTTGTTCAAATATCTTTTTCAAATAGTAAATTGTAGATATTATTATTTATCATTGAACAATTTTTGCCTATTATTTGATTAATCCACTGTCTTCATTGTTTAGCAAATTATCTGTTTGGATTTTAGAATCATAAGTTTGACCTTATTATTATTTCCCATCACTCAATGATAACTTTTCTTCTTAGTCTATTATCAGCACCATTTAGTCCTGCAGTCAGGTAACCACTATAATAAAGCAAGGTATAGACCACATTTATATTAAGTTCCTTCTTGATAGTATTATTTTGTAAACATAATATAAGTTGTTCTTCAATAAATAATTTATTGACTAACTATGAATAAAAAAAGTAGAAAATATTATTGAGCTGTTTTTCAATACTTTGATAATATGTTTTCAGAGAATCTACAAGTGTTTTTGCCAATCCACTATTTACCCAGGATTACCAATAATTCCTGATTTTAGAAATGATATAATTAAATATAGATTATAAATACATGTCTTAATACTTGTTTGATATCCATTGTAACAAATGCTTAAATTATTGAAATTAATGTCTTCCAGTTTACTTTTTTTTAGCAGGGACTTAACTTCTTCTTCAGTAAATCCAAGCGAGTCAAAAAGTAAGCATGTTGGTATATTGGTATATTGATTTGTAATATGTGCATTGGAAAATATTCCACATTGTTAAGTCCAGACAAAAAGGGTTGCTTTGCCTAGTGGAGAAATCCAGCAACTATCATTATAACCATAGTTTTTATTGGTTTCCTTTTTTTAAAAAAATATTAGATATAAAAGAGTCCATCATTCATTTCTTTCTATAGTTTTACTGAATTTTGAAAACATTGTGGCTTTAAAAAATTTAATCTGTTACAGCAAAAAGTATCCTATATATGTCTGAATTATCCTGCTCCAAAATTGTAGGCTAGTCCTTAAATATGTCAGTATTGTATTCACTAATAATGAAAAACTATGTAAAAGAAGCTTACATCAGACTTATTTATTTTGAAACTTACATTATATGAATTATGCAATCAAATTTAGAAATTTTGAGATTTTAAATAAACTAAGCTTTTTTGTTCTCTCTTCTTCAGTTAATTGTAGTGCAAGGAAGTCATTGAGTATTGACAGGTTTGTGGATTTGCCAAATTGATGAGGACGTGTAATTAGACTTGCATGCTCACCATATACCATGAATTTCATGATAAAAAGTGATTTATCTACAAATATAGTGTTAGCTGTAATAAATTGGGAATCCCAGAATAATATTTTCATTAATGATTATATTTGGGCAACCTTTTATAGTAAGAAAGGTATCAGTAACAATCAATTTTTTAAATATCTTAGAATTTTAAAATTTACCTTATCTTGGAATAATTTCTTATTGAGTTCTTTTTGTTTATTGTATGAAATGTGCAATATATGTTAGCAAATAATGGTCATTAAATTAATAAGCATTTCAGAAACCTAAACTTCTAATTGTTTTGACCACATTATTGATTTCTATTCAAAGTATTATTATTATCAAATAATTATCTCTAAACTTATTATTTTTATCAAATTATTATCTCTAAACTCTGTTCACTATGAACACCAAAAACAAGCATGCACTTGCATATTTTCAAATTTAATTTTTTTACATACTACCATAATAAGAAGAAAACAGAAATATCTATTAACATACTAGCCATTAATTTTACTTTTGTTTCATTAAGACAAATATAAATATTAAATAATATGGATATCAATCTGATCCAATAATGATGTTTTAAATAGATTAAAAGAGTAAGTTAAAGGAGATAAATAGTTAATTAAAAGAATACTAGTAAGCATAATAAAGGAAATTTATTTTTTTTAATATATAAAAAATAATAATAATTTTTGAACTTATTAAGTTCAAACTATAGAGAAGAAAGAGCAAAAAGTGGAAATGGAAAAGGGTGGCCAAAAATGAAAAAGAATGACTGATTTCACATGACCAATATGACCAATCACAAATTACTTTGATGTACATCAAATATTCATCATTAAATACTGCTACAAAAATTTACATGCAATGTATATTTTTTCCATGACTTCCTGATGATTGTAGCTAAGTGCTCCTCTCATAACTGCCTGTTGTCTTTGGTTCTTCAACATAAAGACCTCCAAGTTCTATATATACTGAACATAGTCAATACTATCAGGAAATTTGATATAAAAAACTGAAAAAAGATGGAGCTACAATCTGATTTATGGTAAAATCAAGCAAAGTGAATCCTGCAAGAATAGGAATGTTGGCATTATTAACATCAGCAAAAAAAATGTTTGCAATATGGGTGTTTACTTTCTATTGTTATTAATATTGTTATTAATGTTAAGAATATAGATATTATTGTTAATGTACAAAAAGCTTCTTCCCCACAACATCTCTTTATCATCCATTGAGTCTTATACATATGTACCAAGTCTAGTATAATTATAAAGTATTTATATTAAGAGTTTATTCAGAAGCTTGTATCAAAATTTACAGCAAAAAAAAGTCTTTTCAAAGTCATATGGTAATGAGTGCCAAAAATAATCAGCATTACATGATCAGTTTTCCAATTGTTTGATAGTAATCTTTTAGAAACAAATCTTTATTAATATTTTAAATAAATTATAATGTACTGGATGCTTCATTGCAATATCAAGCATCTTTTGAAAGATATATTTTTTTAAATGGAATGAACTGGACTTTTGAAAGTAGGTTTTTTAAGAAAGGGCTTTTTTTGATTAACTTAAAGAAATGTACTAATGTTACTATTTTTTATATTTTTTTCAGGTATTGATTTCTCCAAACGTGTTAAAAATTCAATTTCTCTATAGTAAATTTTTTTGGGGAATGGAGTTCGCCATTAGCTTTAAGAAACATACTAATGTTTCTTTTTTATTTTTGTAGGTTTATCCAGATTGAAACACTAGTCACACTGAACTTTTGTTCTTGATTTTTGCCAATAACAATAACTCTATCTCGGATTGAATGATCCATTCGGTAGTACATTGAACATTATACATAATGAGTAATAGAAATTCTAATTATAAAAAATTAGTTATAAATTTATGTTTGAATTAAATTACATACTATGTAATTATAATTTAAATAAAATAAAGTTTATTTCTTTAAATATTATGATATTTAATAACATTTTATAATTATATTTCCAAAAACAGGTATACTATTTGAAAAAGCGCATCAGGATTAAGTAGCACAAAATCAAAACATCAGAAACATCTTTTTTTTAAATCATTGTTAATTTAGTTCTAAATATATCAAATAATAATTGTGACCGGTGGTGACACATTCACGTCTAATTGAATTGTTAATAAATGTGTAAGTTAACTTTTTATCATTAAAAACATTATTAACCATTTTTTTTTCAGCTGCAGCTAATAATAGAAAACAATGGTGATACTAGTAACGTTGTATGACTATAATCAGTAAATAGGTTGTATAAAAACTTTTAAAAATTGTAGAATTTGACTATTCAATCCTATCGTTTTTGAAACTTTTCTGACAATTGCTATTATTTAATATGCCTTATAATATACCAAAATACAAATGAATGAATTAATAGGATGGAAGAAGTCATTGTTAAAGAACATTTTAAACTATTCCAATTTAGCAACATTCATGAAATTGGCACAGAGATTTCAGTCTATATATAATATTTTGTATTTTGAATTTATTTAATTAAAAACTAGCTGTAACCGTTGCGTTGCAACAGGATTTAATTTATGCTAATATGTTGCTCGTCTATAAAATTTATACTATGGCCTTTTTCCTTTTTCTGTTACAGGCTTGTCTTTCTTTACATGTTCTTTTGTATATTATGCATTAATTTTTCTATAAATGAAATGTGAAGTATTGTTAATTCTGTAATCTAAATGGCTTCTTTTCATTCAGGTAATTTTGAAGTTGAGGCGCCTGAACAATGTAAAAAAGAAGTGTAACAGCCGCACATGGTAATATATCCGATTTATGATATAATTCTTATATCATTAAAAAATAGAGGATATAAAACGAATAATGAAAAAAAGACAATAGATTAATAAGTAAAAAAAAAATATATTTTGGTTTAAAAATAATTAAAATTCAAAATTTTTTTTAGTGTAAGAAAATTTTGGCTTGAAAAAAAAAGCGAAAAAAATAAAAAAAAATCTAAAATCAATTTTTTCTTTTTGTTTGAAAAAAAAAAGAAAAAAAAAATTCCAGAAAAAATTCCAGTCTACAAGAACTGAGAAAAAGGTTTAAAGAAAAAAGAAAACCTTATCAACAAATTTAATTATTACATTACCTTCAATTCTCAATATATTGAAAGCATAAATTAATTTCCCAGTTTATAAAAATCGAGGAGTAATAAATTTCTCAGTTTAAAAAATAAATTTCTCAGTTTATAAAAATCAAAAAAAATACATCTGATAATAATAAAAATAATTTAAAAAAAAGCCAATTAACTAGATTGCTAGCTTCAACGATGTTGAGACAAATTTAACCAGAACTGTCAACTGTATTAAGCAATGATTGGCTATCAGAACGTACACATGACTTTGACAGCCAATCAAATTATTCTAAATACAAGAATAGACTAGGCACAAACACATCACGCGCTTCATGTCACACAATTCAGGGTAATCTAGTTATATTCAATGTAAAGTTGATTTCATGATAATATTATACGTTGTCATGGAATAGCAAAATTTGAATCAGGCGATTATAAAGATACTTTAATAAACATAGTAAAATTTTTAAGTTTAGTTCACAAAATTGCATTTTGAGTAATTATTTCATTGTTTTAGAAAATCATATTGGTAACAATTATATGCCACTGCTGCCGGTAGTAGTCTTCGAAGTTGTTTGAAGAACATTTATTTTTAGCATTGCTGATTATTTTTTAAAATTAGCTTAATATATAAATTTGAATAATTCATATTTTTAATTTTTTAAGTAAATAAAAAAAATAAAATAAAATAAAATAAAATAAAATTTATTACATTAAAATATAGTATCATTTTTAATAAAAATTTCGCATTATACGTTATGCATACATTTTAAATTCAGGCCAGGCCGGGTATCAAAATGCAGGCACTTAGTTTAAATCATTAGTCAATAATACACTTATCTAACATTAAACAGGGAATAATTTTCCTGATAAATAATATACACAGTCAGGCAGTCTGACCTCCATACATCATTATTTAATTTATCCCTTTATATATCCTATAAGAGTTTTTGCTAACTTGCCTCCTAGGTTAAATAACCTGGGTTAAATCACCCCTAAATTTATATTTTACGTGATATTTTGCCAATCATTTTTTATTAAAAAATTTTCAAAAAAAAATCATTTGTGTTATTATTCATTTCACTTTACATAGACATTATTTATTGGCCAAGTTTTCTTACATTTTTGAAAATGTCTCACGTTTTTTATTGTGACCATAATTCCTATTTTTTTGAAAATTTGGGTAAAATTATATTATAATATAAAACTTACTAGTAGGCAGTAGTAGGGTAAATCACCTAGGTTAAAATTAGTCTTATACATTCTATAATATATATATAATGTTATTATAGAAAGTTGTAGCGGTTTACAACATTTTTTTCGTATTTAATTATAATTAATTGACTATCATTAAGGCAAGTTACTATATGATATACGATTTTCAAGAACTCGAACATGTCAGTTAATCCCTTCACATGAAGTTACTGATTAAATTTTTTCCGATCTTTCATTCACTTCAAAAAAAAAAATTCACTTATTTGGTAATTTTGTATAACTTCTAATTCGATCAATCAATATACTTTTAACATCAATTTGATTCTCTGTCCAAATCGAAAAATACATAAAATTGAGTTCACGTATAAAAAAATAATTATGTAGATCTTTCCTTTTTAGATAGCGCCGGCAAGAGTTAAATGGAAAATTAGGAGAATGGATTATTTTAATCTGTGATGACCCAAATCCTTCAATGATTTCAGACAAGAACTCCATTGCTGAAGAAAAAAGATTCATATAGGACATTTGTGATACCCGATACGAATAGTATATAGTCCTTCGTTACACTTCAGACTATAATGAAATTTTTAGAATCCTTAAGAATCTACACCTTAAAAATTTTACTGAGAATTTACTGTACTATATAGGAGAGAGTTTGACTTTTGACTGAATAAAAGAAACGTTCTTACGTTTCTTTTTTTCATTTTTTTGTGTTGTAGTTTGCAATAAAAGTTTTTTTAGTAGGTATTTCTTTATACAACAGTTGTACTAGTATAAATCACCAATTAGTAAATGTCTAATAAGCAATAATGGTATTATTTTTGTTTATGTTTTTCAATTTTTTATAACATTTATCAGTACCGAAATAAGAAAACAACTGCACGTTAATTTTATCAGCATTTGTATATTTATATCATTTATAAATTTTAAATTGAAACAAACAAACTGAAATTTTTAGATTCAAGTAATATAATAAGTCATAATAATAAACAATTTATTTAAATAAAAAAAATAATATATAGATACAGCTTTTTAGTGTTTTTATTTTAAAAGCTAAAGCTAATAATATTTAATCTGTAAATTTTTTATATTTTTTAATTAATGTTTTCCTAGTTGTTAAAGATGATGTAGATGCAAAACTTTTATTTTGCCTTTCAATTGTTGCTTTCTAAAAATTAACAAATTAATTTTAGATTATTAGCAAAAAACATTAAATTATATAATACACACATACCTTAATCTCATCAAGCAAATATACATAGCTACTATAAGCATGAGACACTAATAAACAAGTAGGAAATAATTTTTTAACTATTTCTCTCTTTATATCACTAGTCCATAGATTTAATGTAAAATCTAAGAAATATATATATAAGCCCATATCTTCAATATTTGAATCAACCAATAAAAATCTATAAATAAATCTTTTTAAAGCAAGAATAAATGCTTTAGCAGAAATACGTTGTTGGTTTTGATTTTCTGAATCATCATAATCTATAATATTATTAAATGAATCCATTATTTGTTGTGTTAATGAAATTTTAAATTTATCATCAATATCATGAATTACAGAATTAGCAACTTGTTCTTCAATTAATTCATAAAATGCAATAATATGCTTTAAAGAAAATTCCTTAAGTATATCTATAGATGTTATATTATATTTAGCTAATTTTAACCATTGATTAACTAAATCTAAAATAAGTATATTGTTGTTTCTAATCAATAACTCTTTAATGAAACAAAGAATAATTTCAAAAAGTAACAGTAATTCAGATAAATTAATTGAATTTGATGAACTATTTATAATAATTGATTGCTGAAACATTGCTGATATAATTAACATTTTATCTGCCAAAATAGGTTCTTGTGGTAGGATTTTTTTGATGTCAAAAAGAATTCTTGGAAAATTATGAAATAATTCATGTTTGAATGAAAATTCTTTCAGGTAAAACTGATTATTTTCCATTTCAAAATAAACTTTGTCAAAAACCAATTTTTTTGCCAACTTCATTTCAATTTTTTGTAAATCAAATATAAAGTCTACATCTATTTTTGTATCCAGATTTCTTTGATTATACTTTAAAATTTTATCATTCCATTCATAATTAATAAAATTAATATCTAGTGCTTGTTCTACTGTTGATACAATGAAATATGTCTTAGAATTTAAATAATTCAGAGAAAAATCTTTTATAATGTTAAAACTTTTACATTTTTCAATTGAAATAGTCATAACATCACCTAAGAATTCATTATGTAGTTTAATTAAAAATTCCACAATTGTACATAAATAAATTCCATTATTTTTTTGTTCAACCAGTCCAAAGATCACAGGAAGATCAAGAGTCATAAATGGTTTCTCTAAAAGAAATTCTTCAGATTGATATGGGTTAATATGGCTAATAACAGAATTCCAGCTAAAAGCAAATTCTTCAAATAAAGATTTTAAATTAATATATTCACTATCATCTACTGATTCTTTCTTAATAAATTCATAAAATGTCATAATTTGAGCTGCTTTTCTAGTTAAATGGTATTCAAGTTTAGAGTTTAGAATTTTTACAAATCTGATAATTGGATATAGATACTTAATTAGTTTTAATCTATTATAATGTTTAAAAAATACTGAAAGAAACGGATATTCATTTAAGTTTGCAATATAAAAAGTATATAAATCTTTAAAATCTACTTTTCTAACTGGTTTCCAAAGCTTAGGAAGTAAATTCATTCCTATATTGGTCATTATTTCTTCATCAATAAAACTTTGATTTTCAAAGCATAAAAATTCTTTCTTTAACATTTCAAATTGCTCTATATTAAGAGAACGTTTTTTATACAAATCTAGTATAAAATAAGTTTGCATTGACTGGTTCATCATTATATCATTAATTTCATTGATTAGTGATTTAGATAAAAAATTTTCTTTTTGAAAGTAATTCTTCCAGTATTTACTTATAAACTCTTTTAAAAATGCAATCGAAGTTATTTGTTGCAAAGGAAAATTTTCTTGTTTTATAAGTGATTCGATAGAATTCTTGAAATAAGGTAACAATTCATTCAATTCAAATTTATTGAAAATTGTTTGAATTATTTCACAGCAAAACTCAGCCATATTTGAGTTAATGTCATTAATATTATCATTAATAGTTTTCATTCTAATTGAAAGTTGTAAAGCTTCTTCAGGATTCTTAATTAATATAAAGAATATTTGTTCATTCTGTTGAATTTCATTATTAAATATTTTTTCAATTATATCATTATTCATCAGTTTGAAAGAATATTGTGAAAATATATTTTTATAAAAAGTTAACCGAATTTTTGATTCTAAAGAAATAATCTTAAGACTTCTTGTAATAAATGATGTAATAGGTATCATATCATTGTTATTATCTAAATTACTAAACACTAAATTGATAATTTCATTTGTAATAAATTCTTGCTTTTTGGCGGATTTTCCTAAATAAATGATTTCTTTGATTTTTTCTAATGGAATTGAATTAATATTTAATAAATCATTACATAAAAGTAATAAATGCAAATTCGAAAAATTCTTTAAATCATTAATTCTGCAATTATTTATTGAGAAAATAACATCCATATCTTGCTTCCATGGTTTATCATCACATATATTTTGTAAAATCAAGGTAATTGATTCTTTAAAAAGAAATTGATCAAGTTTACCATATACAATGAAATCATTCTGAGCTTTAGTAATAAGATCTGGAAATGTTTCAACTAATTTCAATTGAACTAAAATTTCTGTTGCATATTTCCACCAATAAATATGAAGAATAAATGGATCATCAATAAATTTATCTCCAATTAAGTACCTAAAAATAAAATCCAATTTTTCTTTACTAGCCAATTTTATAGTGTACGTTGACAAAATAATTCTAGCAAATTCATCATAGTATAATTCTGAGCATTTTTGCAAATTATCAAAATTTGGATGAATAAAAGTTAAGCTATTTCTAAAATCTTCAATATGATCCTCAATTAATTCCTTAATATTTTCAGAGTCTTGTGTTAGTATATCCAATTCTTCAAAATAATATCTTCTATAATAATCAATTAGAAAATAATATGAAAAAGGAAATTCAAGATCATCAATCATTTCGGATGGAACTACCGATAACCTTGGCTCAAATAAATAATCGATTTTAACTAATTTATCTATAAAGGATTGTTTCCATAAATGAACGACTCCTTCTTCCATTTTGAATTCATTACTTTCATTTTTGAAAATTCTTGCAATTTCCGATAATTTTTCAATTGAATATAAAACTTTATAAATCGCTTGCTTGATAATTTTTTTTATATAATTTTGTAGTGCTAATGAAAAGCAAGTAAACATTGATAAATCCATTTTATTTAAAGCTGCTTCACATTGCCAATGTTTGCAATTCTCTAAAATCCACTCGAATGTTTTTGTTTTTATGCATTGTATGATATATAAGTCATTTAAAATTTCTTTTCTTGATGTTCTGCAAGAAATTAATAATATGACATATTATTAAATTAATTGTAATGATACAAATGTAATAAAGAAAAATAAATTAATTATACCTAATAGGGTCCATATGACTTTCATTAAAATGATAATGTTCTTCTGATAATAATTCCTCCAAAATTCTTTCAAATGGCATCATTGAATTAACTATCTTATCAATACATTCTGAATTAATTACATCATATAAAGGTTTATCTAACAGATTCATTAGTGATATCTCTGGTGGTTCTAAGGATTCAATAGTAATTCGCTTCCAGCCACAAATAAAGTTAGATGTTATCAAACTTG
Source organism: Rhizophagus sp. LPA8_4_AMF (assembly GCA_021464525.1). Lineage (NCBI taxonomy): Eukaryota > Fungi > Glomeromycota > Glomeromycetes > Glomerales > Glomeraceae > Rhizophagus > Rhizophagus sp. LPA8_4_AMF. Next base: position 15,805 of record JADRCO010000540.1, read on the forward strand.
GTTCATAATCTCGTTGAATGTGAAATATTATACATGCGTATTTAATGGACATATTTGTTTCACACTTCTTTTTCTTAGCCAAAAATTCATTACAGAACTGTTCAATAATGTACTTTACTAATTTGATACATTTGATATTAATAGCATTAATATCACATTGAAGAATTAAAACCTTATCATTTGATTCAAAAAAGAAATTTGTCACTATATTTGTTATTTGAACTTCGGTCTTAATGGTCGATAAATTATATACTTGGCATCTTAAATAATTTTGTACACAAGATTTAAAATCTACGTTTATTTTAGAAAATGTATTTATAATTATTAATTGTCCCTTGGGATCAGCAAACAACTTTTCTTGATCAAATATAGCGTCAAAATAATTGGAAAGACCATTGTGATGTTGTTGGTTGAAATAAACATGTTTCCATCGATCAACTTCATCCTGATCTAAAATTGATAATTCCGCTCTTATAATTCCATCAGGAGATGCTATTGCAATTAGTGATTCTTTGCATTTTTCTAAAATCTCATTATCATTAGCTTTGGGGTTATTCATTGTAACGTAAAATATTAAACTTTGTATAGTTTCATCTTTATCAAATCCAATGAATAAATCCTTTTGGGTGAATTTATTATGTAAACTAGTCACTGAATTAACTTTAACTAAAGTTGTAATTTGATTTGTCCAGTTGAATAAATATTTTACAAGCAATTTTTGCCTATCATCAAGTACGTCCTTTATCGATAATTTTTGTTTTTCAAATCGATTAAGAAGTGAAGGATCGGCCGATGCCAAATTATTCTCATCCATAACAAGAATACATTTAAATTTTGGTGAAACATAACTAATATTGAAAATTCATTTAATAATTCATTAATGTAAAATTGTAATAATAAAATTTCAACTAGTACTACTTACAACATAGGATAAGTGTAGGCTCCAAGTGCAACTCGTGTAAAGTAATTAGTCTCTTTTTTATCCTCTACTACAATATAATTTTGATTCCATAAATCATAAAGGTTTCCTATTAATTTTAATAGATATTATTTCTCTGATTAATGATAGGTTCGCTATTGTAGAATTATGAATGAAATTAAAAAATTACCATAAATAATTTCTAAATCTGTTATTATCAATAATCTGCCTGTTTCAACACACATCTAAAAAAATATACAACATGCATAATTTAATATATTTGAACAAGATGAAACTTAGATGAAATATTTACCATTATTCTATTTAAAATATTATAAGAGTAATCATCTTGATCGTTAGGAAACTGTGAACCTAAAATTAGAACTGAATCCAAATTTCTTTTTCTTAAATGATAAGTTAACAAATTTACAATTGAATCACTTTTACCAATAACCATTAAGTGACGTGCATCTTGATCATTTAAATTTGAATCAATCAATTTTTCGATTGGAATTTGCTTATATGGCCATGAATTATGATTATTAAATATTTCTAGAACATTTCCAAAATATTTTTCGCATAATTTGACATGATTTTGCGTTCCTCCAAAATTATGGGCTAATGCCATTTGAATATTCTCCGGAGTTATTTCGTTTAATGAAAGTCGTTTAACCAGTGCATAATAATCACGAAGACCATGGAAGTTAGACAAAGCTTGATCATACTTTACAAAATTTAGATATGCCTTAGCTAAAGGTTCTAATGCAACTTTCTGTCCATGCCCAATAACTCTTGTATTTAATAAACATTTAGCAGTATCGACTAAATCATCTAAATTAATTTGTGGCCTATAAAAAAAATTATTAATATAAGAAAATTTTGCATAACTACATAACCTAAATATAAAAATACCTTTGAACTATTAATGCGCGACTACTTTCACTATTATCAAGACGCAAATTGGATATTCCTATCACTGAAACAGTTAGCTCTGTGGCCGGATATCTTGGCTCAAGCAGAGAATGAAATACTTTTGGCGGATTGAAAGGATTTGTTTCGGTTAAATTAACTAATAAAATTCATAACGAATTAATTCACACAATTTCAATTAAAAAAAATAAATAACGCAAAAAGACCATAGGGAAAATGAAATCACCATTATCAAGTAAAACAACACTAGCAACGGGAAATTGCTTGGAGTTTATCTTCTGAAATTTATTTGCCTTATCAAAAACTTTTATTATACCTTCAGAAGTTGAAGATGAAGAGCCTTGATATGGAATTAAGTAAATCTCTGGTAACGTTCTAAAATATTTATCATTTGAATCAGATCCGTGTAAATTTGAAATTATAAGACGAATTGCTAGAGATTTTGAAGAACCAGTGGCCCCTATAAGAAACAGTGGGATTCGTGTCAAAATGCATACAATCATAGCCAAAACATTCTCTAATAAAGCTTCATTATGCGCTGTATTAGGTGGATATTGCATTCTATTAATGTAATCCTCCTGTTCTTCACGAATAATTTCAGTAAACATATTTTCTCCTACAAAAGACTTGTGATTCTGCAATATTTGTCCCATTTCATGACGATATTGTTTACGTAAATCTTGTTCATATAACCGAAAATGATAACAAAGACTGAGTGCTAAAACATAAGATCTAGTCTTTATTGTTGGATTACCAGGTGGTGGATACGCATGTCCTTTCCTGTAAACAGGACGATTCTGAAGAGAATTATAAAAGAATTTCACCAATATAATAGCTCGTTTAATATCATGTAAGCTCACACTATATCGTCCCTTGATTTTGCGGAAGAATTTTTGAGAAGCAAATAGAAGTTCTGCAAATACAGGATCTGCTAAAGTTTCTAATTCATCAACCATATTGTGAATATGTGCGTATTCAATTTGTGGCGCCAGAATACCATAGTCACAAACGTAATCTAATATTTGATCAGGAAATGGGTTGACTTGGTTTTTAACATATCTTTTGTCTTTACTTGCCTCACTTTGAATTCCTGCACGAAAATGGCATGAATTACAAGTGGCGAATAACCGAATATTTATATGTATAGGCTTATCCTGAAATTTTTTATTAGATATTAAATCTGCAAATAATCCTAAATGATTACATGTATCTATTTTATCAAATAGTATCCAAGTTACACCTTTTTCTGCTTTCTTCAAAGCATCATTCATAAATATCACTATAGTTTCTTCTTCAATTCCAGCATGAAGGTTAAGAAACAAGAATTGAACTTCACGTTCCAAGGCCAATTCGGCAATGCAACTTGTCTAAATGATGCAGTAAAAATTTATCAATAACATTATTAATATTCAAATTGTAAATAATGTAAACAATTAAAACTTGCCTTGCCACATCCCGTTTCACCACAAATTACAACCGGAATGTTTGCATATACTACTCTTAAAATGAATAAGGTCATCTTCTCCAGACAATCAACAGCAAAATAATTATCTAGTAATTCCAAATTTTCCTGAGATACTTGACTTTCTAGTAATAATTTAATGTTATCGGGAACTTTATTTTTGCCATGATATAATATTAAGGGGAAATCTGATTCATAAAACAATATATAATTGCTTGAATTATCAAGTTGAATAATCTCATATTCATATTCAGAAGTTAAAGATTTAAGCAGATCTGACTTTGCTTTAATAGATTGGATTACCGAATCTTTTGAGGTATTTATTAATAACTTAATTAATGTTGATCTGATATTAGCGACATAAGAGTTATTAGCATCAGTTTCTCCCAACTTTTTTACTAATTCCGAATTGTTTAGTGTGAGATTTGATGAGTATTTAATTAATTGATCCGCTAACATATTGACAAAAATCTCAATGTGCTTAAATGACAATTTAATTTTGTCACATTCACTCAAAAAATATTTCATAATAAGATTTTGACATACTTCTTCTGATAAAGGATCTTTAATAAATTCTGATCCTTGTGAAAAAATTTCTTCGGTATCAATTTTTCCATTATCATATAAATTCAAAAAGTGGCAAACAACTTGAATCGAACTTGCTATTTCTTGAGATACTTTAAAGTCTTGAATATTACAAGATAAATGTTTAAAAGGTAAATAACTTACAATAGGAAGAATATTAAGTAAATTTTGCTTTATCAAAGAAGCTATTTCAATAAAAATGTAAGTTTCAGGAAATGAAACTATTATTTTATCATGTAAAACTATTTTAAAAGCCAATAATTCAAATAAAAATAAATTCACATCTTCAGGACAGTCGGTTGATAAAATATTTATATGTAAGCTTTGTGCATGTGTAAGGTTGCATATTTTAAGTTTATTTACAAGATATCTAAAGTCCATATTATCACAAATTAAAAAATTCAGAGGTATTTTTTGTTTAGAATAGCTAGCTTCTTTAATCCATTCAGTTTTCCCTTGGCCGGATAAATCGGAAGAAACACATGCTATATTTGAAAATAATTCCTGATAAACTTCTTGCAATGTTGCTGCGTTTAATTCGTTAATCTCTTGAACTTCTAAAGAATAATGATCTAAAACATAATTAGATCTCCCACATAGAAGTGCTAATAGATAATCTTCATTTGCATATTTCGATTGCATTTCTTTAAAGTAATTTACAAAATAAATTTGTAATTCAATATCTAATAATTCTAAATTTACAATGCAGAACAAGTGTTTGTCATATCCATTTTTTGACGCAAAGAAACTTCTTTTTATGAAGCCGGACAGCTCCTCCATAGTAGTTGAAGTAGTACATATTAAAAGTTGCCATGGCTCGGGATAATATCCATGGTTTACATATAATGATATAATGATGTTTGAAACTCGTGTTTTATCATGATAAGAAAAAACAAATAATTTTCTTTTTCTAACTATATCTGATGATATTGGCTGTCCAGCAATTTTAAATTTGCGCGGTTGTTTAGGAATATCTCTAAAAATTTTTTCTAATTTATTCCCAATTTCACAAAGTATTTCAAAATGATCTTCAAATTTACGTAACGTTCTTTGAACATTTTTATGAGGTGGCAATTGTGCTTTTCTGTTCACAAATCTAATCAATGCTTTGCATTCTTCTTCATTTTCTTTATCTAATTTTTCCGATGTGAAATAATCATAGATTAACAAAATATGGTGAGCAGAAAAGAATGTTAAATAATACCATTTTTCTTGCGCAAGATCTACATTATCTTGCCTATGAATTTGCAAAAATTAATTTTCCTGAAGAAAAAATGAAAGTAAAAAAAAATAAAATAAAAAAATAAAAAATTAAATATTTACCATTTTTTGAGTTCTTCTTTTAAAGATTTTAAATAAGCTTTCATTTCATCTGTTCCTTGTAATTCTTTAATAAACTTTCCATAATCAAAATGTCTCACTTGTATTAGCATGGATACTAAATTAATTATTTCTAGTGCAATATCAACTCGGGCAACAAATTTATCCACAACATCTTTGAACATTTCTGTCTCTTTGTTATTTATCATAACCGTATTTTTTGGGTTTGCAATCAAAAGAGCTCGTCCACGTAAATCTAAAATTTCGGTTAAATTATACTTCTTATTAGATTTAGAGGGATATTGTAACGAAACTAAACATTTGTCTACTTTTCGGTCACGTGTAAATGTGAAGGTACCATTAAGTACGGCATTCTTGATTTTTTCTTTAATAATCTCTCCACGATTTTGAATATTATTGTAAATATTTTGCAATGCTATTTTGCTACTATTACATAATGCAATCTTTTCTCTTAACGTATGGTCTTTATTAATGACATTTAGTAATTCTTTCAACAAATCAGAAATAGATTCCACATTTTTATTCATAAGAGGAAATAAAAATTTCCTAACTTGAATGAGAGATGAAACAGTATCCTCTTGAACCAATTCCTCATCCGAATGGTCATCTATACCATTAATCAGATTTTTAATATCATGTCCAGCAATTTTCTTTAAGAATCTCAAAAATTCTTCGGCACTCGACAACTCTTCTATCAATTTCCAACAATCTTGATTGACATTAGAAAGATTCCTATCAAGGCAATCGAAAAAATGATTTAATTGCCCAAGTTTCGTGGAATCATCTTTTAAAATACGAATTGCTTTGGTTAGCCAATTATCATCATTATGTGGTACTTTGAAAACTTTCATTTCCACAACCTTTTCTAGCTCTTCAAGTCGTTGGACCCAATGAGGAATTTTTATAACATAATCAAGGGTCTGCATAAATTTTTGACTTCTAGAGATTTTGTAGTCTTTTATCAAATCAAGCTCTGCATTAATATCCGTAACATTTTTCCAAAGCAAAGATGCTTCTGAACATTTGAACTTTTCCCAATCCTTAAGTTGTACACACATAGCATTATACTTTTCAAAGACAATTGGAATTAATTTTTGTGCGATGTATTCTACTTTTATTGCAGAAGCATCGTTCTGAATATAAGAATCGAAGATATTTTGAAAAGTTTGAGATCGATTAAATTTGTAGCAATCTCTTGCACTGTCCAAAGTTTTCTCATGAAATGCCCAATGTTCCGATGAGATCGCTTGCTTCACCTTTATTTTATCCAACCTTTGAAGATTCTGTTTTACATCTTGAATATAATCAGCTATATCTGTTACTTTATCATTTGAACAAAATCTGATATAAAACTTGGAAAGTATATCGAGTTGAACTTGATAATTATTACATATCTTTCTAATTGTTGCAATTTCATCTCGAGAAACAACTATATCTCCTAAAGCTTTCTTTTTTGAAACAGCTGAATCAAAATGTCGAAATATATATTCGTCATCATATTTTAAAATTTGTTGTAATAATTGAAAGTTAATCGTCCTTTCAATAAATAATCCAGCGATTTCGTTTATAGACGTTCTAATATTTTTAACAAATGGGTTTGAGTTTAGTTTTGCGATGCTTCCAGTAGCGCGTAATATAATATTCCAAAAGTTACTAGCTTTTAAAATATTCAAATAATGTTCTGAAGCGCTGGATGTTGTCGATTGGCCTTGCAACTTTGTCATAATATGATACACAATATCTTCGCTCATCCTAGCGATTTATTAATAATCAATAAAAAAAAAATATTAAAGCATTAACATATTTAAGAACAAAAATTATTACAAAAAAACTTACATGTTTGGAACGTCTAGAATCTTGGTTGTTTTGCAACCACAAATAATTCGTATCTTGTTTAACAACTGATCATGAGTCTGTAGAGTAGACTTATTTAATATGTCTTTTACCATATTTAAAAATAATACTTTAACATCATCTTGCTTTATTTGTACTATTAATTTTGTTGCAGCAAAAATTCGAACTTCTGAACAACTCTTCACTCTATCTATGGCAATTGCTGTTAGATCTCGCCAAATATTAATCCTTTGACCAAGCAAAGGATGCATAAGTTCTAATTGTTGAAATACCGAAAAAATAAAATTGATATTTTTTGACGAATCTTTATTGCTTGTGTTTGTAACAAGCTTGAGTAAAAGATTTTTAAACCAAATTACACAAATTTTTGGTATTTTTTTCTCTTTGGTATCTGAAAAATCACTACGGAACCAATCGTCTAAAATTTCTGGAAATGTACTCAACAATTCCAAAGTATGTGACTGAGATATTAGCTCTAATGATTGAATAACTTCATCTCTGTGCCAATTCAGACTATTGTCATAAAGTAGTTTTTTAATAGCATTGATATTTTCATATGTCCACTTTCTATTTGGACTTCCAAGTAAAAATATAGCTTGTTCTCGGAAAACTCCAGAAACACGGTCTCGATAATCTTTCGGAAGTCTCTTGAAGTGGTATTCTAAAGCAACAGCTTCATCATGAGAAATATTTGCTCGAACTCGTTCAGTAAAACATGAAACAATATCATCAAATTTATTATTATGTAAAAGAATATCATCACAAAGTTTAAAAAGAGAATCCATATTATGACATAATTGGATCAACCACTAAAAATATTAAATATTTTTCCTTAAAAAATCATATATAATTACGAAATTAATATAGTTTGAAAATATTTAAATTTTACCTTGGCAAGTTTAACGTAAGTTTCAAACTCAATACTATCAATGCAAGACCTAATAATACTACATTTGTCAATAAACTTCGCTAAAAAATTTTCATCAGGATATTTTAGATCTTTTAAACGTTCAATGAAATCATAATTAGGATCGACTTCAGCAGCAATTGTAAAAATAATTAGCCAATCAAATTTCATCTGAAAAGCATTATGCTGGACTAAAGACGTAATACCAGTATACATATAATCTTTGGTGTTTAAAGGTAAAATTTCTTGCTTATAATCCTCAAGTGCATTGAGCAATAAGTTAGATGGGAAATTATTTGGTAATTCGTGAGGAGAGTCCTTACTTTTTGAAATATAATACCCTAAGAGAATACATAAAAATAATCGCTTTTCTTTAAGATTATTATCAATTCGATCGATAATAAATTTTGGATTTGACGTGCGTATCGTTAGATCATTGTGAAGAGTTAATAAACGTTGATATTCCACAACTTTATCTTTAAAGTTATTAGTCTCGATAGAATCATAAATATAATCTACAAAAGCAAATCTACGTATTTTCCATATGTCAAATTGATCATTTATCTCAATATTCAACGTGCGATTATCTTGAGCATCAATTCCTTCAAATTCAATTTTTTCTTCTCCTCCAAATAACGTAGATTTAGACGTATGAATAGCATATCTGTATTGAATTTTTTCAAAATTTGATACCGAAATAGTAACTGGATCGGATTTCCAATATGTTGGATTTTGAGGAAATGTTTGTCGAAGCTTTACGATAGGATTTTTCCAAGATCCTAATTCTTTTACATCGCCAAGAACTACGGGCTGTCCATTTCTTTCAATGTTCTCTGGCAAAAGAATATGAAATGTAAATGACAATGTATTATTTTCCATATGACCTTCCTTCGTATGAGATGAGAACGCAAAAAAAATAAAATAAAATAAAATAAAATAAAAAAAAATGATTAAATATACTATACATAGTTTCACAAAGGCTGAGAATCTTGTACAGTACAAACATAAGATAGACTTTCTGTACAATCTACTCAGGTGCACAGATCACTATTTACAGTAAAGATGGCGCATGAAGCCATGATCATCTTCCTATTGATAAACCTTTCCCCATTTGTACATAATTATTTTAAATGATGCTAACGATTATAATGTTATTATTGAAGTCAGTGAAAACGAAAATAAAAAGAATTCGCACCCATTCAGTTATTTTACGTGCTCATTCTCTTTATTTCAAAGGAGCATTTTCATCTTGTTGAATTAAAAAACAAAATGTCACGATCATCATTTTTAATAAACCAAATATTAGTTCAAATATTTTTAAATAATTTTATGACAATAATTCTTCATATTTTAATAATTAAATTAAATTTTAATGATAATAATAATATTTTATATACTAAGATATATTTACATTGGTGAAATTGATTTGACTGAACTGTCTTGTAAATATATTCTTAAATTACTAATCGTATTAGACGAATTACTCATTGGAGAATTATTTAATCATGCTCAAAACTAGCTGATTACTGTATTACTAGTTGAAGGAAATTATAAAATTATTGGATTGAATCGATTTTTCTCTTCCTAGATAAAGAAATTCTTTTTAAACTACTTGAGAAAAGATGATTTACAAACTAACGAAATTGTCGTTTGGGATCGTTTATTTGAATGGGCATTGGTTTGGGAAATGAAGAATTATGACTGTGACAAATGAAGTAATGAATATTATGAAGCGTTAAAGAAATTATAATAAAATCAGACTGTATAAAGACATAATTCCTCAACAAATTTATGAAGAAATTGAAGTCTTTTAGCATAAAGGTATCTTTCCAAATGACAATCTTACCATCAAGAGTATAAAAGATTTTCAAACCTAAACTTATAAGGATAATTGTTAACTGGATTAATAAAGAAGAACTCTGAGCTACTTCTCACAATAAGTTCAATCTGATGGTATTAGTAACGAAACATTTAATAATAAATGTAAAGCCAAATGAATTAATTAAAATCAAACAATCAAATAAATTCTTTGGTGGATCTTGTTCTATCAATTGGAAATGATGTCACAAATTATGATTTATATTCAACGTATTATTAATTTATTATTCGTCATTTATTTTCATTTGAAAACAGTGAAGATACTCAAAACATGAAAATAAGTCGTGTGATAAATTAATTATATATAATTGTTTATCACCGGATCTGATTTTGGTTTATAATTCGTTGTTTATGTATAAAAATCAATATATTACATGTTGATATTGGAGATAATAATCATGAAAATAATTTAAATACAAATGAAATTTATTGATATTGAAGAAATTGGAATATTTATTATTATCTCATGTTTACTAATTGGTCGCCAGTGATTTTTTTTGATGATATATTCATGCCTGTAATTTTTCTGATGATGTATTTCATGCTTACGTGTTTTTATAGTTTATTTATACTTTCTCATCACTGGACGTTAGTCTCCATGAGATAAAAGAGTTATTTCACGTGTCGCCATAAATATCAATGACTCCCCGTGAAATAACTATTACTAAATTAATATTTTATTTTATTTTATTTTATGTCAAGCAGGAGACGACGGAGACGTACAATGTATAACTAATTATAATTTAATATATATATACTGTATATATACTGTAATTACTATACTGTGTATTATTCACGTGACATTTATAAAGTGATTAACGTAAGGTAAAAAACTTCATCTTACGTTCCGTAAAGGATTATAGCGAATTTACGTTAAGCACTTGTTGCTTACCGAATCTAAGGGAACTCTTATCTCATAAGTGGTCTATTTCAAGTGGCATATGCTAATTATGCTATATACTAGATATCGTTCAATAAGAAATAGTAATATCATGATAAACGATGACTATTGCGGCTTAAATTTAAATTTGCATTACTGTTATTTTTCATTCAATCAAATAACAACTACCGTATTTTTTTTATAAAAAAGCTTGTTAACGTATGGAAAGATTGAATAATATTGTAATTAGTTTCAATGATATTTGGACAACTGTACTATTGGAATAAAATTCTCACCAATTACTGTATATCGATACAATAAATCCTCTTAGTAAAGTCTGCTTCAATAAATTACGGTTGATATTCGAAGGGGCGTTGAAATTATTTAGTCATTTTAGCTTTTCTATTAATTGATATCGATCAATAATGCAGGTACTTTTTAGTTTTATTTATAATAAAATAATAAATTCACTGCAATCATAATTTTTTAAAAAAAAATTGCATCAATCTCATATAAATTATTTAAATTTCATTTACCTTGATTTTTTTCTTTGGGAACGAATTTTTTTAAGGCTTTAATTTGAGGGAATCTTTTAGTATTACATAAAAACCAACAAAGCACAATTTATCAAATTTTTGAAGATTTAGTGGAAAATGATTATTTAATAAACTGGATCTAAAATACATCCTAATATTACTCAAGGAAACAAAACTAATATTTTTATTATTTAGGAGCAGCTAAAAGGCTTGTTCAAAGCGGAAATTTTTTTGGAGAGAAAAAAGAAAGGTGTTACGTGAAATGGATGAATGGATGATTATTTGGTAAAATACATCAATTTCAATAGGAAACTTTATATAATAAATTCTACGCCGATTCTATAGGAAGAGAAATTCCCTTAAATATTCTTTATGATATTACTATTGGCAAATTTCATCATGATGAAAGAATATTGCTGGAAAGGTTTCATAATAAAAAAACATAGATCTTTGATGGATAATTTAATTTTAAAAATTCGCTATAAAAAAATTTCATGTAATATAATATTAAGACACACGATCTACAATTTCACATAATGCAATTTGGTAATATCACGCTATAAACATAAAAAAATTATTAGATTACAGGACGATTACCGGACAAAAATCGGACAATGTTGTCCTGTAATCGGCCTGTAATTATAATCACTCAGTAATCACAACGTACACAGAATTCTGAAAACTGCGATAATCGATTAAGTTGATTAACCGGTTAAAGTATCTCAAAAATCGGTTAATCAATTAAAATTATCCAAACTATAACTCTGGTCAAATTATCTAATGCGGCCCAGAGATGTGAAATTTTGGTCACGTGTACTCCGAACTTGAACAAATTTTTATTATTAATAATGTTTAAACATATGATTTTCATATAGCTAAATGATTAGTAAAAACAATTTGGTACAATTCCCAACCAAAATAAAAACCAAAAGAAAAATTTTCATTTTTTAATATTAACCAATTAATTAATCGGTTAAGGCCCTTGGTTATTTGATTATTAATCGGTTAAGGTTGTTATGGTCGGTTCCAACCTCTACTCAAAGCATAGTTTACTCCATCTAGTTGTCTCCGTAAATATTATAAAAAAAGATTATTTTTCTTTTTAATAATCACTTTCGATAAAAATAGAGAATTTAAAATTATATAAACTCTTTTACCAACAGATTTGATGTATGTCACGCACATGATTAATATTGAACAATTTCATCATCAGGTATGAACATAATTTTAAGTTTTACAGTTTTAAGAAACAAGTACATCTAAAGCTTTCTTTTTAGAAATAACTGAATCAAAAATTTGAAATAGATATTCATCAATATGTTTTCAATAATTGATATAAATTAATGAGTATAAAACTATAACAGATAAATCGTTAATAGATATTTATTTAATATTTAGATTTATAACGTAACAACATCATAATATAATATCCTAGTCCAAATAAATCTCGATGAGTTATTGAGTAATCATATAATAAATTTAAGCACTAAAAATATTTATCACTATGCTGTCAATATATAATTGCATTTTCAAGTTTATTAACTAGTTATTAATCATTTGTTGGATAGTGCTCGTTAAATATTTCTTTTACCATGTCTAAAAATAATTCTTTAACAGCATTTTGTTTTATTTGTACTACAAATTTTATTGCATCAAAGATTTGATTTTCTTGACAATTCTTTGTTCTTTCTATAGCAATGTCTGATAAATTTCGCCAAATGTTAATCCTTTGGCCAAGCAATGGATACACAAGTTCTAATCGTTGGAATATTGAAAAAATTAAATCGCTTTCATTTAACAAGCTTGCATTAAGCTTGTCTATAAGGTTTTTAAACCAAATTACACAAAATTTTGGTATCTTTTTCTCTCTATCAGAAAAATCACTAAGGAACCAATCATCTAAAATTTCTGGAAATATGTTTAGTAATCCTAAAGTGTTAGATTGAGATAATATATCTAACGATAAAATAATATCATCTCTAGGCCAACTTAGTCTATCGTTATGAAGAAGGTTCGTAATAGCAGTGATATTTTCATTTGTCCAATTTCTGTTCAGACCTTCAAGTAAGAATAAAGTATGAGATCGGAAAACTTCAGACACGCCATATCGAAAATCTCCTGAAAGTCTCTTAAAATGAAGTCTCTTAAAATGGTATTCTAAGGCAACAGCATCATCATGGGAGACACATACTCGAATTTGTTCAGTAAAATACTTAAAAATGCTTTTATCAATTTCGTTATTGTGAAACAGCACATCATTCGTTCCAAAGTTTTAAAAGAGAGTCTATATTGTGACATAATTGAATTAACCACTAAAAGAAAAAAAAAAATAATAAAAAAAAATTTAATATTATTTAATTAAAATCAATTAAATCAAATATAAATTTTTACCTTTGTAATCTTGATGTAAGATTCAAATTTAATCTTCTCATTATAAGGTCTAATAATTTAACATTTTTCAACGAATATTGCTAAGATTTCATCAGAATATTTTAAGTATTTTAAACGATCAATGAAGGTATAATTGGGATCAATTTCATTCGCAATTACAAAATAATGAGCCAATCAAATTTCATTTGAGAAGCATTATGAACTAGAGTCATAATATCGGTATACATTTGATCTTTTGTGTCTAAAGGCAAAGCTTCTTTTTTATAATCTTCAAGAGAATTAAGCAATGATCCAGATGGAAATTTATTATCCAGTTCATTATGCGTTCTTTGAACGTCATATCCCAAGAAAAGACATAAAAACTGTCGCTATTCTTTAAGTTTATCACCACTATGACGTAAAATGAAATGATGACCTGATGCGAAAATTGTAAAATCATTGTAAAGAGTTAACAAGTGTAGATATTCCAAAACTTAGTCTTTAAGGTTATCAGAATTGAGAGAATGAAAATGATTAGTTTGCAAGCCTCAAAATCATTTTCTAGTAAATACACACCGAAAAATAGATAAATGACGGACTACGGCTGAGTATGACAAAGCTTGTGATCATAAAGGGCACACTGATTGGTCAATCATACCACAAAATCGTTAATTTAATGAGTAATATATAAATCAATTAATTAATCATCTTTCTCGCGTTGATAAATTAATATGTATTTAGACATAAAAAGGTATATATCTTGTATATATCTTATATTTTTTCTTATAATTTTCAGTTTTCCAGTAAAAACTAAATCATGTTGTCCAAAATATTGGGTCATTACGCACAAAGAATTACCCAGAAAAGATTTGAAAGTAAGTAGTATAATTACAAATGAAATTTATTATGTGCTAATTTTTTACTTGTATAATTAAACCAAATTAAAGGCACTGGAGTTCCAAAAGCAGTTAAAAAATCTTACTTCAAATGGTTCAGAATCTACTTCTACTCCAACTATCGGTTCAATTCTTAGTACCATAGGTGTAATTGGCACGGCTGGTACTGGCACGTTCGAACTAGCGAAATATATCCGTGATGAAGCTAAAGTAGCGGTGAAACCAATCGAAACAAAAATTGACAATGTCAAAATGAAGGTAGCTAATGTCGAATCAAAGGTCGAAGCTGAAATTGATAAACTTGAAAAGGTGAGCTATGATAAATTACTTAATGATTATTCTTTAATAAAGTACGCAATTACTAATGTTAAATATTTCATTCAATCTAGAAACTGGATACGATTAGAAGTGAATTTCATCAAGTCTCTGAAACTTTATCTTAAAGCTTCTTTTGATGAACTAAAGAAATGAATTCATCTCTTTCTTCTTCTTCCTGATTTATCCTTTATCCTCTATAATTTGCACTACTTTCTAATCTTTTTCTGCACTTTGCTACAAATTCTTTAAAATTTCACAGCTTTAATTGTAACAAAATTTTTCATATGTAATATATAATGCTGTATAAATCCAAATAAAAAAACTTTATTAATTTGCATATAAGTTATGTGTAATTTGAAATTGCATGACTGACAATAGTAGTTTATTTTCTTGGGAGTTCAAAGTTCAGTATCTAAGGCTTCATTTAACTCTTCTGGACATTTATAAAAAAGTGCTACATTCTTACAAGGTAATCTTACCATTAATCTCCATTACAAGATAATCTCTTATTATTATTTAATTACTGGAATTTCACCATGAAACGAGCATAGCAGGCTTTCGATTTTATCACATAAATTTTTTTGATTTATCACATGATG
>JADRCO010000541.1:0-31275 GCA_021464525.1 Rhizophagus sp. LPA8_4_AMF
ACCTTTACATAAGGGTCATTACCAACTTCAATAGTAATATCATAATATTCTTCATCATTTAAAATTTCAAGTAAATTTTGTGATAATTTTGGTAAAAGTTTATTGTCATCCATTTTATAAATTTTGTCAGCGAAAGAAAGAAAAAGTATTAATCCAAATGCGTAAATGTTCAACCTTATAATTAGCCATTGTGCTCTGTGCAACGTAACATTATACATTATATAATAAATTATGGACTAAAATAAATATGGTTAAAACCTCTTGCATATTCGTGTAATTCGTGTGTAACAAAGAATATATATATACCGGTATCTCGTTTCTACGTATAAACAAAAAAAAAACCAAGTGGAATTAAAGCAGAATGAGAAATCTTGCACTTACAGAGCTTGATAAAATCTCGAATAGCATTTATCGTTTATTACACGTATTGTTACGTCAATAATTTTTTTATTTCCTTCATAATTTTTCGTAGTTGACAAAGTATACACAATAATGGTGATGTAAAGTACAATAATATAAATCCTCGAATAATATATTGAATGAAGAAATAAGAAGCTATGAATTTGGAATTAACTAACAATTTCGTATTATTTTCTTATTTTATTTGATTTAAAGATATTCTAGGTGATGAGAAAAATAAATTTTGGTATATTGCGTTAAATAATGAAAGTATAAAAAAGATAATTGTTAAAATAGTATTATATTAACAATCTATAATTATCACATGTTCAAGATATTTGTGAATTTCAGTACAGTAATAAGTTTTATAATGTTAATATAGTGTTACTAATAATATAAATTGAAATAATACGACATGATTTGGAATTATCTTGCATCCATAAACGTCAATAAATAAAGAATTTTTGATAATTTCGAGTAAAATCTTTTTGAACAAAATAATCAATACGGTAATTAAAATAATTTCAAAAAATTTTTATATTAAAATTATTTAAATTGAATTTTAGTAGCCAATTATAATCGTGAAAAAGGTAGTTTCATCCAAACGTCTTAATTTATTCTTAATCATAGTTTCATGTTTACTTTAATCACTATCGCTTTTTTAATTAAAATGAATTTTTTAAAACTCATTTAAATAAGGAATTTTTAATTACATTTTTGGATAGAAAAAATGTGAATACAATATGTAAACTTTAATTGTCGGTCTTTGGCAAGTTCGTAATTGTTTGAAATATCATAAATATTATGTAATGTGAATATTTTTTAAATAAAGTAATGTGGTAGTGATAATTAAACCCCTCCGTCAAAATAAAAAAAAAAATACAAGAGAATTTCTTACTTCCACGAGTTTATAAAATTTCATTGTTTTATTTCATTCGTATCCACTAATTCGAAAACCGTAATAATTAAATCAAAAAAAAAGAAATTTGCATTGAAAATTTGATTTTATCTTTATAGAACTTTGTGCGTAAAAAGTTAAAAAACTATTGGAATCTAAAATAGTTTAACCAATCATTTGGAATATAATAAGAGGGCTTTTAGACTATGCATCATCATGTTCCTTTTATTCATGGAAAAGATAATAATTTATAAATTTCATAAATCCTATAAGACTTTTTAAATAATTTAAGACAAAAAAAAATTTGGTTAATATAAGAGAGTATAAATAAGTAAAAATATTTAAGTATAAAAAAAAATAAAGGTATTACTTTTTTACAAAAAAATGAAAGAAATCTTTATATTTTTTTATAAGAAATTCCGTGGGAAAAATTCTATATTAATCATGGGTTCATTCATAAAATTTTTGCTATCCTGAGTTCACTGAGTCAAACAATGTTTTTTGTGGCGTAAGTAAAAGAAAGAAATCCCGGCTCAAGGCTTTAATAACCATGTTAGGTATGGAATAATAAATAAACTTTAGGTAGTAATAATGTATTGATTACTTTTGATTATAGCAGTATGAGCTTTAGCAAACTATTATAAAATTACAGTACGATAAATTCGCTTCTACAATATTTTGACTATGAATATATAATGGATTATTTTGTATATTTTTTGACATTACGTATACAAGTTCCAATAATTTCATTCATTAACGTTATAAACCTCAATTCATAATATGTACATAAGAATTAGGAGGACAAAAATGGAAAGACCTTAAAAAAGTATTTTAAAATTCTCTAAAGTAGCTCATTGTCTCATTACTTTGCATTCCAACGATGATAAGTGTAAAATTACGTTACCGTACACGTTATAATAGTTTTTATTTAAGATGTATAATTCAGGTCATTGAATCACTTCGAGATTTTGATGATGGCTTATAAAATGAGAGAAATTTGAGAATTATTACTTACTACAATTGCAATGAGCGTAGCATTTTCCGCAATTTCCACAAGCTTCTTTATATCTTATGGCGCCTTCACCAAGTCTCGCGATACAGTGACAACTATCCCCATACGTTTTGCCAATACTTCCACAGCAATAGCAGCCTAATAATAAATAATAATAAATAAATTTTAATTAGTTTATAGTCTACGCATAGGAGCATATTAGGCAAGTTAGAACTTATATCAAAATCTCAAAGTGATTCAACGACCAATTTACTCACACATTATTTACATCTACCTTTTGTAGAAGGAAGGAGAATACTGCCGCTTTAAATATTATTTTCAGATGATGAGAAATTAAAGATTAGATTTATTAAATTTGTACAATTATTTAAAACGAAAATGATCTGCTAAAGGCGTTAAGTCTGATGTCATGATTTCATTTGATTATCAAAGCCCATTCCTTTAGCGGTTAATCCACTCTTGAAAAATCCTCACAGGCATGTGTGTTCTTTGTCTCATTTCTATTCACGTAATCACAATTTAAATATTATTTTATCTAATTTTTATTAACCGTGAACGCCCGATATAATGAACTTTTTTGGAAAGCCATCGGGATAATTTTGTAGAAATTCGTATTGCGCTTATTCATCAATTATTACAAGAAAAATAAAAATCAAAGATTTACATCTTAGTTAATTAAAATAGTCTACAAAAAAAGATAAGCTGACGTGTATTCCGTACGTATTACCGGGCATTATAGGATGTTTCTTTTTCATAGAAATGTTCTAATAACGTTTGTTACTGTTTATGACCTCAACATATTGAATTATTTAAACGATCAATATTATAATTTTATTAGTTACATTAAATTAAAAAATCATTTATAGTTAAGAATTTTACAATTCCAATTACCAAAGCACGGCACATAATAGTTTACTTTAAACCAGTTATGGAAATCCAATTGAAACACTTGTACTATTGGACTTGGACTAATTGAGATAGTCCATTCCAAGTCCAATTGAGTTCTTATAGTCCCAATATTTTTGAGTTAATTCATTAATATTATTAATCTAACAATTTTATTTCAAGCTTAATAATTTTTTGTAAATAAAATAATTAGTTGATTTTTCTTTGATTCTTCCAAATCTTCAAACTAAATTGTTATTATATATAATAGTATAAAAGCGACAATTATCCAATAAAATTAGACTTGTCAAAGTCCAATAGTCCAATAGTCCAATTGTTCAACTGTCCATTGGCCCAAAAAGTCATCATTACAACTTTCTAATTAAATTCGTCAAGAAATAAATAATCAGGTTATTCGTAATTCAAAAATCATTCTTTCTTTATTCTTCATATCACCATGCTCTCAATCCTTGTTGTTCCGTAACTGAATTCAATCAAGAACGATCGCTACCGACGAGAAATTAATTCAACAAATTATATTTAAAATTTTTTTTTAATGTCGGGTTTAAGAATTTCTTTGAATTCTTCTCTAATATAATTATATTGCTCTTTTTTATATTTATTTTTTTTACCTTTAATCAAATTTTTACGTGAATAAATAAATAATCTATCTTAAAGTTTCGTTATACAGTAATTGCAGAAAAACTGAAAAACGTGATAGCTAATTAATGATTTCGAAAGTACAAACCATTTAAAACAGATTGTTCTCTTGATAATTAATAATTTTACAGGAAAATTTTATAATTATGATAATTACTTTAAAATTACTTTTAAATTTTTTTTTTTTTATCAAACTCTATTTCAGCGTTTAACGTTACAATCGTTAAAATTGTGAACGATCAACGCCAATCATATTGCCAAATGCTACCATGCTAGAATTGCTAGATCATTCATTATATGATAAATTTTCCTAAAATAATGTCGTACAAATACTAAACAAATCATCACGTATATAAGGTCGATCATTTTACAAATTTGGTTGGATTCTTTCTCGCTTCTTTCCATTAAACATTAAATTACAATAAAAAAAATGAATGATAATAAACTTTTACCAAAGTTATCACAAAATTTACTTGAAATTTTAAATGATGAAGAATATTATGATATTACTATTGAAGTTGGTAATGATCCTTACGTAAAAATTTTTCGTGCTCACATGGTTATTTTACATTATCGTTCTCCTTACTTGCAAAGAATTTTATTAACTAATAAAAATAAAAATGATGGAAATTTGACACATGTCAAATTATCTAATATTTCACCTGAAATTTTTCAAATAATTTTAAGGTAAACAAATGATATTCAGGATATTCTTTTTTTATTGATTTTATTAATAATCTATATAAATATTTTTTATTTTAGGTATATTTATGGTGGAGAACTTTCTTTAAATGATTATGATAATTTGGATATAATTAAGATTTTAGTTGCTGCCAGTGAACTTAATCTTCAAGAATTAATTATATATATACAATACTATTTGATTGAAAACAAAGCAAACTGGATGGAAAAAAATTTTAATCACGTTTATCAAGCAAGTTTTGAAAATGATTCAATCTCAGAACTTCAAAAATATTGTATTAATATAATAACTAAAGAGCCAATTAAAATATTTAATTCATCAAATTTCTCTTTAATTCCGGAAAAACTTTTGATTTCAATTATTCAAAATGATAAACTTCAATTAAGCGAAATTCAAATTTGGGAAAACATTCTTAAATGGGGACTTGCTCAAAATCCCGAACTTCCTTCTGAAATCACAAATTTTTCAAAAGATGATTTTAATATCTTAAAGAATACTTTACGACAATGTATTCCTTTTATTAAGTTTTGCAATTTAACTTCTAAAGAATTTGTTGACAAAGCACTTCCTTATAGAGAAATTTTGACCGAAGAATTATGTACAGATTTATTAAAAACCTTTATAACTCTTTCAAGTCCTGATAGTAAGCCAATCGACAAATCAAAACCTCAAGTAACTAAAGAAATTAAATTAAAAACTGTTGATTCAAAAATCATTACATCTCAACATGCTGAGTTAATTCTAAAGTGGATCGATAGATTAGAAATTAAAGATAAGTTAACTTCATCATATGAATTTAAATTATTATTTCGCGCATCACGTGATGGAAATTCATCAGGTAAATTTCATAAAATTTGCAATAATAAATCTCACACAATAACAATTGTTAAAGTGAAGGGTAGTAACGAAATTCTTGGAGGATATAATCCAACTGAATGGAAATCAGTCTCAAGTTTCAGCAAAACTAAAGATAGTTTTATATTTTCTTTTAACAATGATAGAATTGAAGATTATATTTTAAGCCGTGTAGTTAATGAAAAAAATGCTACATATAATTACTCTTCATGTGGTCCATCATTTGGTGAAAGTGATCTTCTTATATGGAATTTATTTAATAATAATTTTTGTAAAAAATCCTCTTATGAAAAATCGATTAGGAAAACTGAAAGTACTTTCAAAGTAAAAGAATGTGAAGTATTTCAAATTGAATAGTCATTGAAATTTATTCATTCTTACTCTTTGAAAAACATTTATGAAGGGTTGAATTCGTAGTCTTTAGCGCGTAAGTTGGGGAGCTAGTTTTATATATTTTTTATCTTTGTATAAATTAATACATATTGTAATAAAGCTATACAAACCGATCTAAATAAAAACCAAGTTGGTGTAAATGTCCAAAATTACAATTTATTTGCTCATTAACGTTAAATAAAATAATTTAGTGAAAATCATTTAAAGTATATTAAATAAAGGAAGTTTTAAAAATACAGAAAACAGTAAAAAGTAAATTCAGTAAGCTCTTTTTATAGTGAATTATTATATAATGAATTTCATAATAACCGATTTTAATACATGAAAAAAATTCTCGTTATATTAAATATCACTAATCAATTTTGTATACCGTTTAACGAAGTTATTTTTATAATTCGCATAAAATAAACCCTTTATATAACGAATTTTCATTAAAACGAATTATAATGAAGATTATTACAAGATAAATTTTTATATAAAAGGCAATTTGATGTTGGATTTCAACGAAATTTATTCTCAAATTAGCAATTTTACTAGTTACTACTTTAATCCATTTATAAAAGATAGATAATTTAATATTTCGCAGTTTCCGTTCATGACGTTTTACAGATGTATTGATTTTCTTACATTATACAAATTTTCTCACTATACCGAATAATTTGTTATATCATAGCATTAACGAATTTTCTCATAACGAAGGCTACTTCATTATACCGAATGTTGACCGCATTTGACCAAAAAGATTAATATAATATAAAAATTTCCTTCTATTATCCCTAATGTTCCCAATTCATTTTCGTTCCGAAGCCCCATACCGCAGTCATACGCACGAGATTATTACTGATCGGCATAATTCGGGCCAAATTATAATTCCGGCCAAAATTTCAGTTTCATTTTAGGAAATATTTTACACGATGATTTAAAAAGGAAATTTTTATGGAACGGCTATCATCGAAAAAGGAAATGATCGACATCCAGTGTGTGCTAATTCTGGCCAAAATTATAACTTGGCCGAAATTACCGCCGATAATTATGATCATGTGCGTATACTGCGTATGAAACTTCGGAGTAAAATGTCGTTATTTTGCGCAAATAGCTGTCAGTAACGTTGCACAGAATATTGTGGCTAATTATATAAGGACATTTACAAATTTGGATTGATTCTTTTCTCCTTTACCGTTAAAACCTTACCGTTAAAATTATAAGGAATGGAAGATAATAAACTTTTACCAAAATTATCACAAAATTTACTTGAAATTTTAAATGATGAAGAATATTATGATATTACTATTGAAGTTGGTAATGATCCTTACGTAAAAATTTTTCGTGCTCACATGGTTATTTTACATTATCGTTCTCCTTACTTGCAAAGAATTTTGTCAACTAATAAAAAGAAAAGTGATGGAACTTTAGCACATATCAAATTATCTAATATTTCACCTGAAATTTTTCAAATAATTTTAAGGTAAATAAATGATACTCAGAATATTCTTTTTTTATTGATTTTATTAATAATGTATATATATTTTTTATTTTAGGTATATTTATGGTGGAAAGCTTTCTTTAAATGATTATGATAATTTGGATATAATTAAGGTTCTAGTTGCCGCTAATGAACTTAGTCTTCAGGAATTAGTTTTAAATTTACAATTTTTTTTGATCGAAAACAAAGCAAACTGGATGGAGAAAAATTTTAATTGCATTTATCAAACAAGTTTTGAAAATGATTCATTCTCTGAACTTCAAAAATACTGTATCAATTTAATAACTAAAGAGCCAATTAAGATATTCAATTCATCAAATTTTTCTTCAATTCCGGAAAAACTTTTGATTTCAATCATTCAAATTGATAAACTTCAAATAAGCGAAATTCAAATTTGGGAAAACGTACTTAAATGGGGACTTGCTCAGAATCCAGAACTTCCTTCTGAAATCACAAATTTTTCAAAAGATGATTTTAATACTTTAAAGGATACTTTACGACAATGTATTCCTTTTATTAAGTTTTGCAATTTAACTTCTAAAGAATTTGTTGACAAAGTATTTCCTTATAGAGAAATTTTACCCGAAGAATTATGTACGGACTTATTGAAAGCTTTTTTAACTCTTTCGAATCCTGATAGTAAGCCAATCGACAAATCAAAACCTCAAATGACTGTTGATTCAAAAATCATTACTTCTCAACATGCTGAGTTAATCCTAAAATGGATCGATAAATTAGAAATTACGGATAAGTTAACTTCATCATATGAATTTAAATTATTATTTCGTGCATCTCGTGATGGATATTCACAAGATAAATTTCATGATATTTGCGATAATAAATCCCGCACAATAACAATTGTTAAAGTGATGGATAGTAACGAAATTCTTGGAGGATATAATCCAATTGAATGGAAATCTGATAACGATTATGGAACGACTAATGATAGTTTTATATTTTCTTTTAACAATGCTAGAATTGATAATTATATTTTAAGTCGTGTAAAATACAAAAATCGGGCTACGCGTAATAGTTCTTATTATGGTCCATCATTCGGTGAAAATGATCTTATTATATGGGACTGGGACTTATCCGATGTTAATAATTGTATAAAATCCTCTTATGAAAAATCAATTAGAATAACTGAAAGTGATTTTGATGTAGAAGAGTGTGAAGTATTTCAAATTGGTTGTCATTGAAAATTTACTTCTCTGTCATTCTTACTCTTTGAAAATCATTAATTCGCTACTTACTATAATCTTTAGCGCGTAAGTTGGGGAGCTAGTATTATATATTTTTTATCTTTGTATAAATTAATGCATATTTTAGTAAAGCTATATAAACCGATCTAAGTTATTTAAAATGAAACTAAGTTGGTGTAACTGTTCCAAAATTACAATTTATTTGCTCATTAAATAAAATAATTTAGTGGAATCATTAAAAATAATTAAATAAAGGAAATTTTAAAAATACAGAAAATAACAAATCTTCAGCATGGTACCGTTTTTAACATATGAAAAAATTCTCGTTATATTGAATATCACTAATCAATTTTGTATAACTTTTAACGAAGTTGTTTTATAACTCGCATGTACAAAATAATCCTTTATATAACGAATTTTCATTAAGAAGAATCTGCAATGAAAATTTTACAAGATAAATTTTAATATAAAAGGCAATTTGATGTTGGATTTCAATGAAATTTATTCTCAAATTTAATATCACGATTTTTGTCCAACCGATGTATGTTAATTCAAAGATTAAATAACCTTTTGTAATGTATTAGAAAATTAGAAAGTGTTACGTATAATTATTGGTTGTAAATAATTTTACCTATTGTAATTTGTATCTATATGTATATATTATATTTTATGGGCTAACGTCACTTTGTGACATTAACCAATATAAATACCACCGTACAATATCTATATTATCGTACGGCTGATGCAGATCATGCTCAAATAAACTACAGTATTGATATTCGATATTGTACGCAAATAAACTATTTGATATCAATATTGCACGATAATGAAACATAATGTATAAAAAGCATTTCATTTTTACTAAGGCAAAATCAACAATCTCAAACGTTTATTTTGCATATCCTATAATTAAGTACGTAGCAAAACTTATTTTTTCTGAAACTTTAGTGACTTGAGCATCAGATTCAGCTGTCTTATCCAGTTATCCAGTTAATTGCAAAAAATAAATGAAGAGGTTTTATAAGAGACTTTATTTAATAAAATAATGGAAATATTTTTTATGTTAAGTTAAACAAAAAAGTCCTTAAAATGTAAATTTTCATTGTTTAAATAACTGCATGGAACTTATGAGTCATTAATTATTAATTAATATTTATTTGTCATAGGTTTTATAAGCCAAACTGAATATTTTATGTTATACATATAATAATAAGGTTATGTATCTTTAAATATCCATAACTATACCCGGGTATTAAACAAAATACTTGATTTAAAAATTATATAATACCCGTGTGTACTTTGTGAGATACCGGGTATTATATGGGGTACATAATAATTTTAACCAGAATTAAGCTAAAGTTACCAAAATTAAGGGGTACTAATTGAGAGTAAAAATTTTATATCTGTAAAATACCGGGTCTTATAACGTGGGGATACTAACTTTGGGGATACTATAGTCAGTACGGTGCGGTTTGGAGCATTGGAGGATATAATCCAAATGAATGGAATAGGTTCGGCACTACTAAAGATAGTTTTATATTTTCTTTTAACAATGCTAGAATTGATGATTATATTTTAAGTCGTGTAAAATACGAAAATTATGCTAAGCGTAATAGTTCTTCTTATGGTCCATCATTTGGTGAAAGTGATCTTATTATATGGGATTGGGCCTTATTCAATCATTATTGTAGAAAATCTCGATTAGAATAACTGAAAATAAGTTTAATGTAGAAATTTCAAATTGGTCGTCATTGAAAAGGTACTTCTCTTTCATTCTTATTCTTTGCAAATCATTAGTTCACTACTTAACATAGTCTTTAGCACGTAAGTTAGGGAGCTAATTTTATATCTGTGTATAAATTGATACATATTTCATAAAATTGAAACCCGATCTAAGTTAAAATAAATCAAAATAAGTAATTGGATGTATTTTGACGAAATCATGTTCCGAATTATAATTTATTTAATTTTTTTTACTTAGAAGATAGAATAAATTCAATATCATTAAAAAAGTATAATAGAGAAAGTTATAAAATATACTGAAAAAAGAAAAATGGGTGAAGATTACTAATATTATATAGTTACTTTACTTTTGGAGAGTAAATTATTGGCTGAAAATAAGCCACGATAGTCTCTTATCAGCCAATCATTTACCTGTAATAAGTTAGAATAATGTTATATTATTTTTCATTTTTCATCGAATAATTCTATTATAATAAATTATTAGTCAAATAGCCTGTGATAAATTTAAAAATTGAATTGTTAAGTCATAAGATATACAAACAAATGAACTTTCGAATTATTTATTGGAAATATTCATGAATGTTTTACATTTATTTAGATATTTAATACTACAGTTAAAAATGTAATGTACTATAATATATTTAAAAATCAAATCTCTTTAGATTTTTTAATTTTTTTCTAGTTCCAGTAGTTGAAGATGTAGTAGAAATATTTTCTTTCTTAGTTTTCTTTAATAAAAATTAATAAATTAATATTAAATACTTTAGTGTTTTTAGAAAATCAAAAACTTGAAATATGAATAAAATACCTCAATTTCTTCAGCAATAAAGACATAACAATTATATGCATGTGATACTAATAAGTTAGTAGGAAATGATGCTCTAATGATTTCTTTTTTAATATCACTTGTCCATAACTCCAGAGTAAAATCCAAGAGATATTCTCTTAAATTTATATTTTCTATATTAGTATTGATTAATAAGAATCTATTAACAAATCTTTTTAAGGCAAGAGCAAATGCTTTAGGGGAAACAAGTTGTTGATTTATAAAATTATTAACTGAATCCTTAATTTGTTGGGTCAATGGAACTTTTAATTTATCATCAATATTGTGAATTGTAGAATTAATAACTTGTTCTTCCATTAACTCATATAATGCTATAACATATTTTAAAGAAAATTCTTTCAAGATATCAATGAATGTTATATTATATCTTGCTAATTTAAGCCATTGATTAACAAAATCAATAATGAATATATTATTATTTTTAATTGATAATTCTTTGATGAGACAAAGAATCTTTTCAAAAAGAAACAATAATTCATGCAAATTGATTGAATTTAATGAATTCTCCAAAATTAAAGAATTTGATGGTTGAAAAATTGCTAAAATTAATAACATTTTATCGATTGGGATAGGTTCTTGTGGTAACATATTTTTAATATCGGAAATAATTCTCATAGAATTATGAAATATTTCATGTTTAAACGAAAAATCTTTCAAATAAAATCCAGTATCTTCCTCTTCAATATAAACTTTATCATAAACTAATTCTTTAACAAGTATCATTTCAATTTGTTGTAAATCAAAAATGAAATTTTTCTCATCCTTTCTTTGGCTGTAATTTAAAATCTTTTTACTATCCTCATTAATAAAATTAGTATCTTGTATTTGAAACAACTTAATGGATTTGATATAATGAGGTGAATCTTCTATGAATTTAAGATTTTTACATTTTCCAATTGGAATAGCGAGAACATTATCCAAAAATTCATTATGAAATTTAATTAACCATTCCAAAATTTCGCATAGATAATTTTTTCGCTCGATTAAACTAAAAATAACAGGACGTTCGAGATCCATGTACAATTCTTCGGGTTGATTTTGGTTAATATTAATAATAACAGAGTTCCAACTCAATGCAAAGTCTTCAAATAAAGATTTTAAATAGTTGCCGTCATTAATATCATCCATCGATTCCTTTTCAATATATTCCTTAAACGTCATAGTTTGAGCTGATTTTCTGGTTAAAACATATTCAAGTTTGGAATTTATAAACTTTACAAATCTAACAATTGGATAAAGGTGTTTTATAAGATCTAATTTTTTGTAATTACTAATATATACTGATATAAAGGGATAACCATCTGAATTTTTATTAAAATTACTATTGTAAAAAGTACTGAAATCTTCAAAATTCACTTGTTTAATTGAAGTCCAAAGTTTCGGAAGGAAATTCATTTCGTTTTTATTTTCAATCCATGGAAAATCTTCCTTTAATTTCTGAAGTTGAATTATATTTTTTTGCTGCAAGCGTAATTCAAGTAAAAAATATGATCTGAGAGATTGAATAAACGAATGATCAATAATAACGCATTCATTAATCTCTTTAACTAGTGATCTGGATAAAGAATTATCCTCTTTCACATAATTGTCCCAAAACTTAAATATAATTTCTTTTAGGAGAGCTACTGAAGCTATTTGTTGTAATGGAAAACCTCCTTGTTTTGTAAAAGTTTCAATTGAAAATTTGAAATAAGGCGATAATTCTTTTAAATCAAATTCAGTAAAAATATTTTGAATAATTTCACAGCAAAGTTCCGCCATACTATTTTCAGAATCTTTAATTTTGAGATTTTTATTAATTATAATTAATCGATTTGAAAGTTGTAAAGCTGCTTCAGGGTTTTTAATTAGGGTGAAAAAGATTCGATCATTGTGCTGGTTTTCAGTGATAAATATTTTTTCAATTATTACATTAGCTAATTGAAAGGGTTTTCGCATAAAAATATTTTTGTAAATAAACAGCCGTATTTCAGATTCTATAGGAATGAATTCAAGAATTCTCATAAAGAAAGATCTAATATGAGTTAAATTATTACTATGATCTAAATCATCAAATATAAACTCAATAATACCAACATTAACAAGATCTTGTTTCTTGGCAGTTTTTCCTAAATTAATCGTCTCTTTGACTATTTCTAACAGAATAGGGTTGATTTTTAATAGATCGTTACATATAAGCAATAAAGGAAGGATTTCCGAATTTTTTATAGCATTAATTTTATTACTTAACGCTAAAATGATACTCATCTTTTGTTCCCATTCATCATCATTGTTGCATATTTTTTGTAATATCAAACCAATTGATTCTTTAAAAAGATATTGATCAAGTGTGCCATGCACAATAAATTCTTCTTGTACTTTCTTAATAATAGATGGAAAATTTTCAACTAATTGTAATTGTACTAAAATATTATCTCTATATTTCCACCAATAAAGATGAAGGAGAAATGGATCATTGACTATTTTGTCTCCAACTAAATTCTTTAAAATGAAATCTAGTTCTTCTTTACTCTTTAGTTTACTTGTAGAAGAGTAAGATGATAATATAATCTTAATAAAATCTTTATAATATAATTCTGAATATTTTTCCAAGTTTTCAAATACTGGGTTGTCAGAAAATATATTACGTAAATTATTCTTGAAATCTTCAATATGTTCTTCAATTAATTCTTCATGTAATATTTTAGTGTTGTTATTAATATTTTCCGGGTCTTGACTCAATATGTATAATTCTTCATCATAATAATCTTCATAATAATTAATTTGATTCATAATATAGTATGAAAATGGAAATTCTAGTTCATTAACTGTTGCACATGGCATCATATATTTCGAAGGTTCTGTTTTTGGTAAATTATTAATATTGATAATTGTATCGTCCATTAACATTTTTTTCCATAAATCACACAACTCTAATTTCATTTCAGATTCTTCATTATTTTTAATAGTGAAAAATGTTGCTGTTGCTGATAACTTTTCAAGTGAATAAAAGATTTTAGCTATCGTTTGTTTAATAGTTATCTTTACATAATTCTGCAATGCTAACGAAAAGGATCCAAATTGGTTTAAATAATCTTTGTTACAAGCTACTTCAAATTGCCAATCTTCACAATTTAGAAAAATCCATTTGAAAGTTTTTGCTTTTATACATTGAATAAAATTGGTATCGCTTAATATTTCTTTATATAACATCCTATCAAATAAAAAGTATATTTTTAATATTTTATCTGCCAAATTAACATTTAAAAATATGTATTTAGCTAAAAATTTCATACCTGCTGTAACTTTCATTAAAGGGCCGATATTCTATGCATGAAAAGAACCACAATAATTCATCTTTGAAGAGTTTTTCAAATGGCATAGTAGAATTGATTATTTTCTTTAAAATTTCTGAATTTGTTATATCATATAAAGAACGATCCAAAAGATTACGTAATTGTATCTTTTGGTCCAAAGATTCAATCGTAATCTGTTTCCAGCCACACATGAAATTAAAAGGTGTTGAAGTTGATCTTTGATGTTCTCGGTTAATATGAAATATAATGCACGAATATTTCATAGGAATAGAGTGTTCCATTTGACTTTTCCTTGCAATAAATTCATTTCGGAATTGTTCAATAATAAATTTAGCCAACTTAATCATACAAATACAAGTAATATCATATTGAAGAATTAACATGTGGTCGGTTGATTCTAACCAAAAATGGTTTACCTACAATTGTATTCAGATTAGATCAAAATTTTACAAATTAAACAAAAAAAAAAAAATTATTTTATTTCTTATCCCTATTTACCCAGTTTGAGAATTGAGCTTCAGTTCTGAAAGTTGACAATCTATTTACTTGACATTTTACAAGCCCTTGTAAACAAGACTTGACATCCATATTAATATTTGAGAAAGTGTTAATAATTACTAAATTATCATTTGATGTTGCCAATGATTTTTCTTGATTGAATAACGCGGCAAAATAATCATAAAGACTATCATGATGCTGTTGATGGAAATAAACATGTTTCCACCGATTAATTTCATCTCGTTCTAAAGCTGATCGTTCAGCTCTTATGACTCCATCAGAAGATGCTACTGCAATTAAACATTCCTTGCATTTTTCTAAAATCTCATCATCATCGGCTTCAGGATTATTCTTTGTAATATCGATAGCTAAACTTAGTAAGGTTTCATCCTTATCGAACCCAATGAATAGATCCCCAATGAATAGATCCTTCTGGGTGAATTTATTGCTAATAAAAGTTGTTATTTGTTTTACCCATCCGTCTAAATGTTGCACAATGCCTTTTTGTCTATCATCAAGTATGTCACTAATCGACATTTTTTGTTTTTCAAATCGATTAAGTAATGGAGGATCAGCTGAAGACAAATTCTTCTCATCCATGACAAGAATACATTTGAAATTCGGTGAAACATAACTGGAAAATATGAATTAAATCATTACATAATCTTAATTCGAAAACATAATCAAACTCTTAATTAATTCATCGTAAATAGTCAACTTACAGCATAGGATTAGCGCAAGCTCTAAATGCAACTCGTATAAAGTATTTGGGATTTTCCTTGTCTCCCACTACAATATAATTTTGATTCCATAAATCGTAAAGACTCCCTATTAGGCAAAAAATAAAATTTTATTTCTTTGATTAAGAATTTCGTGCTGGATATTGCATAATTGAAATGCTAGTAAAATTAAGAAATTACCATAAATTATTTCCAAATCTGTTAGAATCAATGGTCTGCCTTCTTCAACACACATCTAAAATGATAAAATAATGTTCACGTAAATTAATCAAACAGAAACGAAATATAAAATTAAATTAAATTGTAAATTAGTTACCATGATCCTTCTCAAAACACTGTAGGAATAATCCACTCGGTCATCAGGGAATTTTGATCCTAAAATCACAACGGGATCCAACTCTTTCCTTCTTAATTGATAAGTCAATAAATTTACAATCGAATCACTTTTGCCAATAACCATTAAATGACGCGCATCCGAATCATCTAAATTTGAATCGATCAATTGTTCGATTGGAATTTGTTTATAGAACCATGGTTTATGATCATTAAACATTTTAAGAACATCTCCAAAATAATTTTCACATAATTTGGCATTATTTTCCGTTCCTCCAAAATTACGGGCTAACGCCATTTGAATATTCTCCGGAGTCATTTCATTTAATGAAAGCTGTTTGACCAACGCGTAATAATCACGAAGTCCATGAAAGTTAGGTAAAGTTTGACCTTCTTTTTCATAATCTGAATATGCTTTAGCTAAAGGTCCTAAAGCGCCTCTTTGTCCAAGTCCATTAACTTCTGTATTTAATAAACGATCAGCAGTATCAACTAAATCATCCAAGTCAAATTGTGGTCTATAAAAAAATTAATAAAAAAATTATAAATTAATAAAGTCAATTAAATATGTATTTTATAAAAAATTATACCTCTGAACAAGTAATGCACGGCTACTTTTACTATTATCTAGACGCCAATTAGATATTCCTATCACCGAAACAGTTGGTCCTGTGGCCGGATAGCTTGGCTCAAGAAGAGAATGAAGTACTTTTAATGGATTGAAAGGACTTGTTTCGGCCAAACCGACTAATAAAATAAATTCGGTCAACTTTCAATTAAAAAAAACCAACAAAATAATGCAATAAAGATCATAAGAAAATGAAAATCACCTTCATCAAGTAAAACAACACTAATGACAGGAAATTTCTTGGAAGACGTTTCTTGATATTTATTTGCCTTATCAAAAACTTTTATTATAACGTCAGAAGTTGAAGATGAAGATCCTTGATGTGGAATTAAGTAAATCTGTGGTAGTTTTCTAAAATATCTATCACATGAATCTGATCCACGTAAATTCGAACTAATGAGACGAATTGCCAAAGATTTTGAAGAGCCCGGAGCCCCTATAAGGAACAGAGGGATTTTTGCCAAAATGCATACGATCATGACCAAGACATTTTCTAATAAAGCTTCGTTATATGCCGTATTAGGTGGACATTGCATTCTATTAATGTAATCCTCCTGTTCTTCGCGTATAATTTTAACAAATAGGTGTTCTCCTATATAAGCTTTGTGATTTTGTAATATTAGTCCCATTTCGCGACGATATTGTTTACGTAAATCTTGTTCATATAACCGAGAGTGATAACAAAGACTAAGTGCTAAAACATAAGATCTGGTTATTATAGTTGGATTTCCAGGTGGTGGATATTTATGTCCTTTTTTGTAAGGTGGACGATTCTCAAGTGAATAATAAAAGAATTTCACCAATTTTAGAGCTCGCTTAACATCTCGTAAGCTAACACTGTATGGTTCTTCAATTTTTCGAATAAATTTTTGAGAAGCAAATAAGAGTTCAACAAATACGGGATGTCCTAACTTTTTTAATTCTTTTTCAACCATTATTTCAATATATTTCAATTCATCTTCTGGTCTTAAAACACCATAATCCCATACAAAATCTAAAATTTGACTGGGAAGTGGTTTTACTTGATATATAAGATTACTTTGTTCTTCAAATTTTTTACTTGTCAAATAAGCTTCGTTTTGTACTCTTTTACGAAAACGGTATGGATTACAGGTAGCAAATAACCGAATATTTTGGTGTATAGGTTTTCCATTATAAGTTCTACTAGATATTAAATCTGCAAATAAACCTAAATAATTACAAGTGTTAATTTCATCAAATAATACCCAAACTTTACTCTTTTCTGCTTTTTTAAAAGCATTATTCATAAAGATTTTAATAGCCCGTTCATCAATTCCAGCATGAAGATTAAGAATTTGAAATGGAACTTCAACTACCATAGCCAAATATGCAATTAAACTTGTCTAAGGAAGAAATAAATAAATTATACAAACAAAAGAATAACAAGTAGTTAAAAAATCGTATCTTATAAGCAATAACAACAGAATAAAAAAATAAGTACTTTTCCACATCCTGCTTCACCACAAACTATTATTGGAATGTTTGCACGCTCTCTTAATAGAATTAAGGCCATTTTTATTATATTATCACAAGATAAAGCGTAATCAGGAAGATCCAATCTTTCTGCTGGATTTCGTGCCAAAGATTCTAACTTTGTGAAAAGGGCATTTTGAGACATAAAATTATAATCATCTAATTCCCAATTGACTTGATCTCCAGTTACTTGACTTTTTAATAAACTTTTAATGTCATCATGAACCTTTGTTTTGTCACGATATAAAATCGATATTATATCTGAATTATTGGAATTGAAAAATAAAATAAGATGATTTGAATCATCCCATTGAATAATTGTACTAAGATGATCATTTTCGCCATTTGCATCAGTAGTCTCAGATTCTAGTTGTGACTCTTTTATTTTAAAAGATCTGATCGTACAATCTTTTGAGACATTTATTAAAGTTCTTAATATTGTAGTTATAAAATTAGTTGCTTTAAAAATTAATTCAAGATTATCAATGGTAAGGAGTTTACTTGATGATAATCGTACTAATTGATCCGCAAGGACATTGACAAATATTTCAACAAATCGAAATGAAGAAATATCTTCAGTTTTGTTGTTAAAGAGATATTTTGCAATAAGATATTGACATTGTTCCGCTGATTTTATTTCTTTTTCTGGTTGAAAAAGGATTACTTTTGAATCAATTTCGTTACGATCTAATAAATCTAAATAATTACATGTAATTTGAATTGGACTACAAATTTCTTGTGGAACTATCAAATTATTAATATTCCAAGTCAAATGATTGAACAATAAGTATCTTGCCATAGGAAGGGAGTTAAGTAAATCCTGATTCGTTGTTGAAGCTATTTCGATAAATATATGCATAGGTATTTCCGATGAGGGTAAACAAGCTATGTCAACATCAGTAAAAACACGGTTCAAAGTTAGTAACTCAAATAAGAACATGTTAACATCTTCAGGATAGTCCGCCGACACTATGTTTATATGTAAACTTTCTACAGGCTGAAGTTTTAAATTTTTGAATTGTCGTACAAGTACTCTGAATTCCATACTATCACTTATTAAAAATTTACGTGGAACTTTCTTTTTAACGGAACTATCCTCATTGATCCATTTAGTTTTTCCTTGCCCAGATAAGTCAGATGAAACACGTATAACATTCTGACACAATTTTCCATAAATTTGATTCATTATTTTATCATTTAGACCATTAGTTGCACACACATTTGAAGGAAATTGATCTAGAATATAATGATACATTTGAGTTTCATTTTTATAATAAATAAGCGCCAAATGGTATCCCTTTTTTTGACTTTGCATTGACTTAATTTGTTTAACTAAACTACGTTGTGAATTGAAATTTAACACTTCTACATTTGCAATACAAAATAATTGATCTCTATATCCATTATTTGATGCGAAGAAACTTCTTTTTATGAAAATTGTAAGTTCTTCTATAGTAGTTGAAGAAGTACATATCAAAAGTTGCCATGGTTCAGGATAATATCCGTGATTAGCATATAATGACATAATAATGTTTGGAACTCGTGATTTATCATTACAAGTAGCAATAAATAGTCTATCTTTTGTAGCAACATTCTGCATTACACGCTGTTCAACAGCATCAAATTTACGTGATTGTTTTGGAATATTTCTGAAAATTCTTTCTAATTCATTTCCAATTTCACATAGGATTTCAAAACAATCTTTTGATTCACGTAAAATTCTTTGTACATCTCTATGAGATGATAATAATTGGGCTTTGCTATTTACAAATTTAATTAATGTTTTACATTCTTCTTCATTTTCTTTATCCAAAACTTCCGATACAAAATAATTAAATAGCGCCAAAACATGACGAGCGGAGAAGAATGTTAAATAATAACATTTTTTATGCGCATGATCTATCATTGATTGCCTATAATTTTTAATTGAAATCATTAATTATTTTTGTGATAAAGAAACAAAAAAAAATCAATTTAAATAAAACATTTACCATTTCTTAAGTTCCTCTTCTAAAAATTTAAGATAATCTTTCAAATTATCAGTTCCTTGTAATTTCTTTTCAAACTTTCTATAACCAAAATGTCCCGTTTGTATTAACATAGAAACAATGTTAGCTATTTCCCGTGCAATATTAACTTGAATAATAAACTGATTCATTGCATATTTGCACATTTCATCATTCGTCGTAATTATATTTTTTTGGTTTGCAATAAAAAGAGCTTGTTCATGTAAATCCAAAATCTCGTTTAAATAGTACTTGTCATTGAATTTAGAAGGACACTGCAAATAAAATAAACATTTGTCTTCTGTTTGATCATATGCAAATGTAAAAGTTCCATTAAGTACAGCATTTTTAATTATTTCCTTAGTAACATTTCCAGGATTTTGAATGTTATTGTATATATTTTGTAATGCCATATTGCTGTTTTTACATAATGTAATCTTTTCTATTAAAGTATCATTCTTCTCTATAACTTTTAGTAATTCTGCCAAGAAATCATCAATACTAATTTCCATGTATTTATTCATAAGAGGAAACAAATAATGTTTAATTTGAATAAGTGATGAAATTGTATCTTTTTGAATCAATCTCTCATCTGAATAATAATCAAAATCAATCAAATTTCTGATATCATATTCGAAAATTTTCTTTAAGGAACCTACAAATTCGTCAGCATTTGATAACTCTTTAATTAATTTCCAACAATCTTGATTAACTCTAGATAGGTTCTTATCAAGGTAATCAAAAAAATTATTTATTTGCCCAAGTTTCATGGAATCATCTTTCAAAATACGAATTGATTTTGTTAGCCAATCATCTTCATTATGTTGTACTTTGAAAATTTCTATTTCCACGACCTTTTCTAGATTTTCAAGTCGTTGAATCCAATGAGGAATTTTTGAAAAATAATCAAGTGCCAGCACAAAACTAAAACTCTGTCTTTTAAGGACTTTATAGCCTTCCATTAAAACAAGTTCTGCATTAACATCCGTGATGTTGCTCCAAAACATAAACACATCAGAGCATTTAAGTTTTTCCCATTCCTTCAATTGTTTACAAAAAGAATCATATCTTTCGAAAACAACTGGTATTAATCTTTGCGATATGTCTTCTACTTTTGTTGCAGTAGTATCTTCTCGGATACAAGTCTCAAAGACATTTTGAAAAACTTGAGATTGGTAATATTTGTAACAACGTCTTACATTGTCAAACATATTCTTCCAATACTTTGACATCATTAATTGTTTTAATTCAGAATTTTGCATATTTCGAATAAAATCATTTCTATCTATTATTTGAGCACTTGAACAAAATTTGTCAAGAAATTTGATGAACATCTCGATTTCAAGTTGAAAATATCTTCTAAGTTCCGCAATTTCTTCTTGCGAGATTATCACATCATCCATAGATTTGTTTTTACCTATAGTTACTTCAAAATATTGAAATATTTGCTCGTCAGAATATTCTAATAGCAATTGTAATGATCTTAAATTTATCCTTTTTTCTAAAAGTAATCTGTTAAGTTCAGTGATAGAAGTTTTAATCCGTTGAATATAAGCGTTTGCATGGAATTTTTCAACGTTCCCGGTTGCATTTAATATAATAACCCATAACTTTCTAGAATTCATGACATTTATTATATGCTGATCAGATAAATAATGTTGTAATCTAGTCATAACATAGCACAAAATATCTTCACACATCCTAAATATTTTGTTTCTCGTTAGTTAACATAAAAATATAATCATAAATAAGAATAATAAAATGAGCTAAATACTTACGCATTTGGAATCTCTAACGTTTTGCCTTCACAATTGCAAATCAAGAATATTCTATTAATCAACGGATCAATTTCTTGAATAACTTTATTCAATATTTCTTTAACAACGTCCAAAAATAATTCTTTTACTTTTTGTTCTTTTATCTGGGCTATAAATTTTATTGCACCAATTATCTGAGATTCAGAACATCCCTTTATCCTATCTGCAGCAATTATTGTTAAGTTTTGCCAAATATTTTTCCGGGGACCAAGCAAAGGATGCATACGTTCTAAATGTTGAAACACGGAATATATAAATTTACTTTTATTGGTATTATTAGTATCCAATTTGTTTAAAAGAAGTGTGAACCAATTTTTAGAAATGGTTGGCAACTTTTTTTCTTTTGTATCTGAAAAATTCCTACGAAACCAGTTGTCCAAAATTACAGGAAATAAAATTAATAGTTCTAAATTACAAGATTGAGATACAAGTTCCAATAATTGTATGATATCTTCTCTGTTCCAATTTAGACTATCATTTTGAATAAGCATTCTTATGGCAGTAATATTCGGATCTGTCCACTTAGCAAGTGGACTTTTAAGCAAAAATAAAGAATGATTTCGAAAAACTTCAGTAACATCACCCTGAAGATTTTTTGGAACCTTTTTAAAATGATTTTCCAAATCTACAGCATTATCATTAGAAATATTCTTTTGAATTTGATCAATTAAGGATTTGAGAATGCTCTTATCAATTGCGCTATTATGGAAAAGAATATCGTTCCATAATTTGAAAAGTGAATCATTATTATGGCATAATTGGATTAACCACTATCAAAAAGAAAAATTATAAATGAAAAGATGGACACTTGATTACAACAAAACAATAGTAATAATAAAGTTAATGTCTTAAGTTTACCTTCGCAAGATTAATATAAATATCAAAATTAATATTCTTAATATAAGGATTGATCATTTCCGCCTCCTTAATAAATGTCGCCAATAAATCATCATCATGATATTTTAATGCTTTTAAACGATTGATAAAAGTATATCCAGGATCAACGTCCGCCGCTATTGCAAATATCTTAAGCCAATTAAATTGAAATTGAAAGGCATTATGTTGAATTAAAGTTGTAAAAGCAATATGCATTTGAACCTTTACATCTGAAAAATTTTCTTGATTATAGTTGTCAAGTGCATCAAGCAATAATTCAGATAGAAAGAATTTGGGTAATTCATAATTCGAATCTTGTCTTAATATATGATACCCCAGAAGAAGACATAAAAAAAGACGTTTTTCTCCTAATTTATCATCAATATGATTGTTAATGAATTCGATATTTGATACGTTAACTGTAAGCTCATTATGATGAGATAATAAATATTGATATTCAGTAACTTTGTCTTTAAAGTTGTAAGATCCGATAGAATTAAAAATATAATCTATAAATGCATAATCTTGAATGTCATTGAGATATATAACGTTATTTTTCCATATGGCAAATTGATTATTTCTTTCAATATCCAATATACGATTATCTTTATCATCATTTCCTTCAAATATGAATTTTTCACTTTTCTTTGGTACGTGAATAGCAAATCTATATATAATACCATCTTTTTCTAATAAATTGGACAAAGAAATGGTTATCGGTTCAGATTGCCAATAAGTTGGACTTTCGAGGAATGGTTGACGAAGTTTTACGATAGGGTTTTCCCAATATCCTAGTTCTTTTCTATTGCCAAGAACTATGGGTTGCCCGACTTTTTCTATTCCTTCCGGTAAATGGATATGGAATGTAAATATTTTACTTTCCATGGGATTATCTTTTTCTATGGAAAAAATATAAAAAAATTTTTTA
Source organism: Rhizophagus sp. LPA8_4_AMF (assembly GCA_021464525.1). Taxonomy (NCBI): domain Eukaryota; kingdom Fungi; phylum Glomeromycota; class Glomeromycetes; order Glomerales; family Glomeraceae; genus Rhizophagus; species Rhizophagus sp. LPA8_4_AMF. The sequence continues at coordinate 23,697 of JADRCO010000541.1, forward strand.
CTATTTCGTTGCACAACTAAAATTAGAGTTAATAAATGGCAGTATTTTAAGTAATACTGTAACAGTAGTACATTGGCGTCAAGCTTCTTAAAAAGTTAAGAGGTTGTGAAAATCAATTTCGTTGAGATTCCAAAAAAATCATGAAAATCTTTCCTTTATAGGTAATTCCTGGTGGAAAACTATTACCTTTTTTTGAATACTGACCGAAATTATCATAATTTACAGCCCCACAACGATCTATATCAAAAAAATCGTAATTAAATTTAATGTATTTGATATAATAAATTAGGCGTTGAACTTGGTTCTTACAACAATACGCTGAAAAGTTTGAAGCACATAACTTATCAGTTATTATAAGATTTATTGATGACGACATATGGATAATTGGAAATTTTTATAAATTAAATATGCCCTATAAAAAAAAATTTTCTTTAAAATTTTCTTTAAAATATACTAAAAATATACTTAAATTTTAAAATATATTTAAATGTACTTAAAATACGCTTAAAAAATTTAAAATATACTTAAAAATTGCAATTTTAAGTATATTTTAAGTGTAAATTTTTATATTTAAAATGTACTTAAATTATACTTAAAATTGAAAATTTAAAATATAATTTAAGTACATTTTGTAATTCTATAAGTACATTTTAAGTATATACTTTTTACAGGGATGATGATTCACAAAAAAAGACATGAATATCGCGAATCGAATTTTGCCAATATTTATTCCGAAATAATGTAGGTTTGACGTTTTTGGTAATTATACGTAGATTTAACCAATAAGAAATGATCTTTTTTTGAGATATAATAAGTAAATTTAGAAATTTTGCTTATAATTAGAAAAAGAAAAATTTGATTCTGATTGAGTTTTTCATCCGTCAGATGGATTCTCAACCCAAATCTAATTTCTTTATTTATCTATATTTGAAGAGAATTTTTAAATTTACTATGTAATGCATCGGAATATAGTCCTGCTAAATTATTGAACAAAATTGTGTATAGTTGCCGAAATGTGCCTATCTGTCAATCCACGGGACTGTAACTCTGGTTATTATGTTATACTTACATGAATTTCATAAGTTGAAATTTTTCGTTTTTTGTTATCTAAGCTTTACGTAGATTAATTTTATATGATACTATAATGAGCGGATGCTTTATTGTTTTGTAAAAGTAAATGAACTTATTAGTCATTAATTTATTAGATTATTTCGTAATTTGCTAATACATCCTCAATTTAAGTCACTCAAATTTTATCTGGAGTTTTGGAAGGCAAATATTGGTTTTATTTTGTTACTTTATTTGACTTGAAAAATGACTCAAAAGTTTGCTCTAAGATTTTGTAATAATTTCATTTTTTGCAATAATTGTTTTATGTAGTTCTTGAATATCATATCCGACAGATCGATTAAAAAAATCTTCTTTTGAGTTTACCTTATAGTAAGATATGAAAAAAAAGCTTAATACCTCAACTCATCAAATATAGTATAACTGAACAACCTATAACCAGTAAGGTACTAAGGTTAATGTGGCTAAAAAAATTCTTTATCCTAAAGTAATGTTTTCTTTTAAACAAAAAAATATTTAAGCAATATAAATTTCACTTAATTAAAAGGCCCTATTTACACCTTAGGTGCTTATATTCTCTATAAACTTATTGATACTCACCAACATTTTTTTTTTTTTTTTTTTGCAAAACGATCTATTTTATGATATAAAGCTTGTTAATAGGACTAATTTCCAAAATGTTTTAACTCGGATATCTAAAGGAGTTGTGTTACATTATTTTTCACTAATGTTAACTTGAAATTTTTGATTTTATATTATCGAAACTTAGGCCGATATTACGAATATGGATAAGAAAATTTTAGCCGGAATTAAACTACATGTCAATAATGATACTGCGCCATATTTTTGCGCTGTCAAATATGATATAATTGGTTTTTTCCAGCATAACCAGCGTAACCTGGGGAAAAATCACAAACCTCACGTGATGTTGCATATCCCATAACCCCATCTGTTTTCCATTTTGCTAAAAGATCACTTTTTTTAGTGGTAGCACTTCCGGAACATTTGTTAATGTCAGCTGAATGTAGTAATTCCAACAGGTTGACATCTCGCAATTTTGCGGCTAGTGATGCCGATTTATCAGAGGGTTTTAACAGAACATACAGTAAGTGTAGTGAACTCTTTTTCGTAATGATAAATTTAACAATAAAGAAAATTACAAAGAGACTTTTCATTTAAAACTTACTGCGTTTTGTTTAATGAAAACAACTTTTTATCACACGCATATTGTATACAAATATTAATTTTAACTTTAAACATAGGTTTTAACAAATTATCATTTAAACATTATTCCAACTTTTAACAATTGTGGAAACTAGCTAAAGCTAAAACACTGCTAAAACGATAAATGTTAAAACAATTTCAACATTTGGTTTAGTTAAGTCGGCACCACTAATTATTTTTCAAGATTATAGAGATTATAAGAGTTGGCTTCGAATTAAATTAACGTTTTACTGCGACAGAATTGATTTGGTTATATGTGCCAAAGAACAACCAAGTATTAGAAGAATACACGTTCAAAAATATTTGTGGCACATATATTGAATTCATGTACACACATTGTACTATTTAGTTCCCTTCTTTCTGACATTAGAATTTTCTTTCGTCCTTAATTTTCTTTGTGCGACCGTTGATCAAACTAATATTATTATATCGATTCATATATAAACTAGTTAGTGACACAATGTAACCATATAATTTTTAAGAATATCATTTAGAATTGCTCCACACTATTAAATTCCATATATAATTAAGTCATTGAAATATTATTAATAATTTTGTGTTGAATTTCTTGTAGAATTCATAAAGTTCAATTAAATTCATCATAGCATGGGCCACAACTTTAATTGAAGTGTCCAATCATATGCTCATCTAAATGAATGATCGTCCATTCATGCATATTTTGTCTGACGTTAAGATGATATACTAATCTTTGGTTTATTATAATATTATTCCGTTTTATTGTATGTTATTAAATTATTTCTTTAAGCCATAATTTTAATTGGTGTATTTATCTCTTGGCGACTATCTTATGTTCCATAAATGTTAACATTCCTTATCGTGTTATCCATAAATGTTAATGTTTAAAATTTATTAGAAATTTGCGTACCAAACTTATTATGTCATTTATCTCCTTCAAAAAACATTTTAAAATGAGTGTCCCAAACCACTTTCCAAAAAATATTTTACTCTCTTTTAAAAGTTTAAAAATGTATCATCTAGAATTTATTATTGATTACCTATTTATTTAATAATAAGTAATTTTCATGCGTTATAAGTAATACAAAGTCACGGTCAAAAGAAATGTACCTCTTTTACGAAGTACATTTTTTACAAATATTTAAACTAAATAACTGAAATATACTCTCAAAACCATCAAAGGATTTATTGAACGTACTAAGTGGAAGTACACTTCGGAGCGTAATGCACCCAAAAAGTCAATATGTTAAATAAATGGACAGTAATGCTGCAACGTGACTTGGAAAAAAATGTTCACAAGAGTATAACACGAGTGGACGGAGTGGTTTCCGGAGAAGAATCGTTATTGCGCGGAGTACGAATTAATTATCTTTGATGGTAAATTTTGTAATTTCAAATTAAAATTATATATATCATAAGATCATTTTAATTATAAACTCCTCTTACTAAGAGATTATTTGATGAATAGTTTATCTCATTGAGTTTTTACACAAATAATAACCTTAGATTTAAATTTAATGTATACAGACAGAATAATTTCAATTAAATTAATCATCAAATTATTCATTATGATTATGGCATGTAATTTAAATTGTTTCAATTTTTATTAAACAATTTTTAGTTCATATGAAGAACAGTACAAGTAAATGAATTTTTACAATTAAATAAAGTTATGATCAATTTTTTAAAAAAGGTTGAGTACACAATTCAGTAAGTGTTTAAACTTAAATTTGAGCGTACTTCTTACAAGTATTATATAATTTATAAATTTAATGATAATATGTATGTAAAGGGAAGCTTGTGAATATAAATTTTATTATTTATACCAAAAGAAAACATTGTGAAACATACGAATTTTAAAATTTATGAAATTTAATCCCAAAGATATAATTAACAAAATACAGGATTGGTAAATTTGATACCAATAGTCAGTCCAATGCACATTATGATCGTGTCTCGGAAATGATAAAGAACTAAAATATTAAATACATTCATAATGTGCGAAAAAATATAAAGAATATGAATATATAAAATAGAAGAATTAAAAAACATCTTTATAAAGAAAAAAAATAAAAAAAAATTGTTTTTCCATATATTGCAAATCGACGCAAATCAGCAGAAATTGGAATCAGCAAATTTTTGCATAACAGTACCAACCCTTGAAAAGTCTCATCCTTTAGAATTAACTGTTTGTGAAGGATATGAGGAAGTTACAATGATCAGCATCACAAAGTCGCTTTTGGTGCGACAGGGTATAATTCCTAAGAATACTACACTATGCTTATTAGATGATGTGGCCAACTATTAGCCATGCAAGAATCCAAGAATTTTTATTTGAAAATGTTAATAATTTTAAATTGGACTATCTACTTTGACACTAACCACGCTTTTGGATACAGTAGGATGCAAATGATCATACTATGTATTAAGGAAAAGAAAATACATGCAAAAATAATGATAATGAAGTTTTAGTGTAGGGTCATAAAAGAACAAAAAGAATAAATTAAAGGGTAGAGACCATTTATAAAACTTTTTTTGTACATAAATTGGGTATTTAATATGTATCTCAGCTCCTCATGTTTTGTAAAATACTAAATTAATAAGTTCTTCCCTCTATGTATTTTTAATTAATTTGTAGCTTTTATCTTTAAATTTTTCTGGATTTAAGTCTGAAAGGTTTATTTTTTTTTTCCAGGAAGCATTCATTTGCCCAGGATCTAATGTTAATATATAACTCTCCCAGCGTAGAGTTTGGATCCGTTATCCGTTTGAATTTTCAACAAATTGTAATTTACAGTTACAAATAAGTGTTTGAAACAAAAAATTGTGAAATATATATTCTTTGCAGAATTGATATTTCATTCATAAAATTTATTTCAATTTTATATATAGCAATAGATTCATTATACACAAATTACACTTTGGATATCCGTTATCCGGATATCCGTCGGATATTGATTTTTAAATCAATTACTACATTATTATGAAAATAAATTTTTAAAACTCTGTCATTATAGACGATCATTGGCTTAATGACTATCTGCTAAACCATTTAAATCTGCGGGTCTCTATCTATAAATCTGGACGATCATCCAAATTATTAATATCCGTTCAAACAACGGATCCAAACTCTATCCCAGCGTAACCAACAAAAAAAGCTCGGGCACGTGATCTATAGTGTGGCGCTAAATTTTGATTGGTTGATCTTATGTAACATTTAACTTTGAATTTTTTCGTGAGGGACTTAATAGTTAAATATCTTAAATACCTTTAGTAAAAAAAAGACAATGGAAATAATTTTTTATTATATATTTGTAAACAATATAAAAATTTCATACTTCATATATTCTACGAAATAAAAAATTTTAGCTTTTTTTATTTTAAAATTCTCTGTATAACTGAAGAAGAATATTTGCCTAACTAAAAATATATAAGTTTGTGCTATTTATACAAAATAATGCTATAGCTTTATCTAAATACTTTAATACTTGTTAAAGCAAACTTCGTGAAATATTGGTATTTATTATTTATCATAATATATGTGATAAAATACTATAAAAAGTAAAGAAAAGATAGTATTTATATAATAAAAATAAAATGTAGAGTGAACAAGCGAAGAAGGGGAAAGTTTGACACGAGAAAAAAAATATTTATATCGCATCAAACACAGCCACATCACGGATCACGTGCTCGAGCTTTTTTGTTGGTTACGCAAATGTGAATGACAATAAGATAAATACCATCTGATACTTTTTCTGATACTTAACCATAGCTGATATCAAGCTCATAAATTCGGCAAGAATTTTTTCTGAAGTCCACATAGATGAATATTTTTTTTTGTGTTAATACATGATCTGCTATGATACATAAATTGAACTTGCTGGAATATTCTTTTTTGGTAATGGTAAAATTTTGGGGATTGTATGGACTGTTTTATCAGAGGTGAAATGATTATTTTTCAGATTTAGTTTCCTTTTTCTTCTTACCTTTTTGGGTGTCATATTCCGGTTACGCACTCACATCCATCTGTATCAATTGTGATTGGTTTCTAATTCCAAGTGATTGCCTTTACTGGATGATAGCTGTGCTATGTTGTATTCCTAGAAAGAGTTTTAAGTCATCCCTAACTTTTAAAATTTATTTTCTAAAAATAGATATTAACCTTTATATATAATTTTTTTTGTAAGTATATGATGTCTAGAAAATTTACAAAAAAAAAAAATTTTATAATTTTTACTATTTAATTTATATAATATATCATGAATTTCTGAGAACAGAGGAAATTACTATTAATCGTAATTATCACATTTTTCAAGAAATAATCAGAAAGTCCAAAGCGAAATATTTAAATTATATCAATTGCACACCTAAATATTCTATTTATACTCAATTTTCTACTAATTTTATTGGGGCAATATAATGCTGGTAAAAATGCTTCTTATAATCTTAAAACCTTTACGAAATTTGAGCATGGTTATTTTTTTTACATGCATGTGTGACAGGTTATGCCGATTATATTACACTTTTAATTTACTTTTTTAAAAATGATCGACAAAATGATCGACGCATGCTCCACAGACAATTTTTCACGAAATTTTTTTCTTTTCAAAATCAAACCTTAATAAATTTATATTTATACCTTTGAAAATTATGCGTGTATGCGTATTTTTGTCCGTTCTACAAATTTACTTAGAGCATCAAAGTGGATTTTGTTGTAAAATTTGACAAACGCTTTTTTTTTGTAAAAATACGCCACATACTTGTAGTATAATCGGCGTAACTTGTTTCACATTTCAGACGGGCTATTTTTTTTATAGTGACTACCATATATTTATTGACACAGCACATCGGAAATAATAAGGGCCGAAAAAAAATAATTTAGTTTTTGTTGTAACTTCTATTTTTGGTTAAATTTCTCCTTTTTAGTAACTCATTCATGACATATCGAATAAAAACTAAATTGTCTAAAAAAAAATTCGTTTAAACCCAAAATTACTTCAGTAAATTAAATTCCTAAAATAACCAAATGGAAGCCAAATTTAGTAAATCAAATATCTCAGATAAAGAAACTGAGACAGTAATTACCAAAAATTGTTTATGTTGCAATAAACCTGGATTATGTTGTGAGGGATGTATTAATCCTTTAGAAAAATTAGCAAAAAATGGTGTTAAAGAAGCAATGTATAATTTAGCCAAACACTATAAAAATGGAGAAGGAACAGAAAAGAATTTAGAAAAAGCCTTTTATTGGTACCAAAAAGCAGCAGAAAATGGTGTTAAAAAAGCAATGTTTAATTTAGCTATTAGTTAT
>JADRCO010000542.1:0-31265 GCA_021464525.1 Rhizophagus sp. LPA8_4_AMF
GTGAAATTCACCATAATATAAATTTAAGGTGAAATTCACCCTGGTGAATTTTTTTTAAATTAACCAGAGGTTATTATTAAATTAATCCTAATAAAATTATTGCTAATATTATTGTAAAATATATCTTTTAAAAAGGTTTATATAATAAAATTTTTATTTATCTAGGTAAAAGGATTATTTTAAAAAAAATTTTTGATATAATCAGTAAAGTAAATCTGAATCAATTAATTGTTAAAAGTTGTATAATGATCAGTAAGGAAATATGTGTCAAATCATTATTTGAACTTTAGTTCATTATTTCGTGAATAGTAAAGTTCTGCACAAGCTGAGCCAGCTCACAAGCGGTTCGAGCTTTTCAAGGTGAGCCAAGCTGAGCTATGTTTAAAATAGCTTGATGACTCGTGAGCTAGCTTGAAAAAAGTTCGAGCTAGCAATGGGCTTAGCTCAAAAAGCTCAAGCCAGAAATTATTCAGCTCGAGCCAGCTCAAGCTGGCTTGTAAAAATATTGCGAATACATTTTTTGTTTAATATTATATGAAAAAAAACATTTTACATTTTTTTTTGATACTTTAACAAAAATGTTGCGAATACATTTTTTGTTTAATATTATATGAAAAAAATATTTCATAACATTTTTTTGATACTTTAACAAAAAATGTTGTGAATACATTTTTTGTTTAATATTAGATGAAAAAAAACATTTCACATTTTTTTTTAATACTTTAACAAAAAACATTGCGAATATGTTTTTTGTTTAATATTAGATAAAAAAATATTTTGCAACATTTTTTTTCTATACTTTGACAAAAATGTTGCAAATACGTTTTGTTTAATATTATATGAAAAAATGTTTCACAACATTTTTTTTGATACTTTAATAAAAAATGTTACGAATATATTTTTTGTTTAATATTATATGAAAAAAACGTTTTGCAACATTTTTTTGATACTTTAACAAAAAATATTGCGAATAGTTTTTTGTTTAATATTAGATAAAAAACAGTTTACAACATTTTTTTCGATACTTTAACAAAAAATGTTGCGAGTATATTTTTTGTTTAATATTATATGAAAAAAATGTTTTGCAACGTTTTTTTGATACTTTAACAAAAATGTTGTGAAAGTGTTTTTGTTTAATATTATATAAAAAAAATATTTCGCAACATTTTTTTTTGATACTTTAACAAAAATGTTGCGAATACATTTTTTGTTTAATATTATATGAAAAAAATATTTCATAACATTTTTTTGATACTTTAACAAAAAATGTTGTGAATACATTTTTTGTTTAATATTAGATGAAAAAAAACATTTCACATTTTTTTTTAATACTTTAACAAAAAACATTGCGAATATGTTTTTTGTTTAATATTAGATAAAAAAATATTTTGCAACATTTTTTTTCTATACTTTGACAAAAATGTTGCAAATACGTTTTGTTTAATATTATATGAAAAAATGTTTCACAACATTTTTTTTGATACTTTAACAAAAAATATTACGAATATATTTTTTGTTTAATATTATATGAAAAAAACGTTTTACAACATTTTTTCGATACTTTAACAAAAAATATTGCAAATAGTTTTTTGTTTAATATTAGATAAAAAACATTTTACAACATTTTTTTCGATACTTTAACAAAAAATGTTGCAAGTATATTTTTTGTTTAATATTATATGAAAAAAATGTTTTGCAACATTTTTTTGATACTTTAACAAAAATGTTGTAAAAGCGTTTTTGTTTAATATTATATGAAAAAAATATTTCGCAACATTTTTTTTTGATACTTTAACAAAAAACGTTGTGAATATGTTTTTTGTTTAATATTATATAAAAAATGTTTTGCAACATTTTTTTCAATATTTTAATAAAAAATGGTGCGAAAATATTTTTTGTTTAATATTATATGAAAAAAAGTGGTTCGCAACATTTTTTTCAATACTTTAACAAAAAATGTTGCAAGTACATTTTTTGTTTAATATATATGAAAAAAATGGTGCAAAACCATTTTTTGCATAATAATATTTTAAAAAATGTTGCGTAACATTTTTTTGATACTTTTAAGCTAACTTGAGCTTATCTTGACTTGAGCCAGATTTTTCACGGTTCAGCTCAACTCACTTTAGCTCAAGCCAAAATTTTTATAGCCCAGCTCATTCTAGCTCGAGCTCAAATTTTTTTTTTTGAGCCAAGCCAAGCCAGACTGTGTCTTAGCTCAAGTCAGCTCGTGCAGAGCTTTAATGAATAGCTCTTATATAAAGATCCACTAATTGTCCATTATATTCAGAACATTTATATTCAACTAATCTATTTGATGTAAATAGCGCATCTAGTTGACTTGAAGTCGATTCTTTACTTAGTATACTAACAGCTGATCTGTTTCTTCATGTTAAAGGTGTAGCATAAGGTCGATTTGAAATTGATTCTTCATCATTAATTATACTGGCAATCGATCTTTTTCTACCCATTTTTTAAAAAGTACAACTTTATATCTTAAATTCAGTGATTAATTTGATTCTTTATAAATAAAAAATATCTGATTTATGTTATATTATATTAATATAAACAGAAAGTAATACAAGATGATGCAGAAAATTTTACTTTAAAATTTTGATTTGATTTTACTATAATTTATTGGTTTTTAAGTGATTGTCAAAATAGTTAATAATAAGTTTAATTTGTAATTTTTTAACAAAAATATAAATTTGATTTTGATTTAGTTGAACTTCTACCAAAATAGTTAAAAAGTTAATTTGGTTATTTTTTTAATGAAAATATAAATTTAATATTGTCTGCCAAAAAAATTTAATTTGGTGATTTTTTTTAATAAAAATATAAATTTGATCTAAAAAGTCTAATTTGGTAATTTTTTAACGAAAATATAAATGTGATATTATCTGCTAAAAATAGTTTAATTTGGTGATTTTTTTTAATGAAAATATAAATTTGATATTGTCTGCTAAAAAAAGTTTAATTTGGTGATTTTTTTAACAAAAATTATTAATGAAAATTCAATACAAAATAAGAAAGTTTAATTCAAAATCCATAAAAACCATTTATTTTCACCCAAATTTTTCTCACATTCAAACATATTAACCATACAAATTTTTTCAATTTAAATTTTTTAAAATTTTCAGTATAAATTGTCAAAAAAAAGGTAACTATACACAAATCAAGTAAAGCAATACTTCTCAAAGCCAACAAGAGCAAACTAAAAAGAGAGCAAATCAGAACAATATTCCTTAAAACTAACATAGGCAAATTAAAAAAAGTTCAACTTTAAAAACTGAAGACTAAAACCTGACTTTGAGTCAAAGTTTGATCAAAGAAAATACTTTGATCTGACCTTTAACCTCAAGTCAGGATTCAGAAAATGATACCCTATAAAATCCAGTTCAAAATCACTTTTCCAAACCAATTCTTATCAAAAGTATAAAAATCATAGGTTTACAAAGTTTACAAGAACAATATGAGAACCTTTAACTTTCAAGCTCATATAATGATAATACAAAACAGGTGTAAAAACTAGCAGATACGTAAAAACTATTCTATTTAGTAGTCGATAATGCACTAATTGCAGATAAAGACTATTGACTTGTATGTATCTTCATTGATTTTAGTGGTCTCTAAATACTCTATCATATAATTGGCTTTTTTATTACTTTACAGAAAATAGAGAAGTGCGTGCAAATAATAAAAGATTGCAAGAGCAATTAGCTGAATAGCACGATAAATATTTTAACTTAAAAAAAAAGGATGAGACAAACTCAGAAATCCATCGATTGCAAACAGAAATGCAATGCCTGATGGAAATCAACCAACAATTCAGTGATGAAAATGAAAGGTTGCAAAGAGAAGTCTCATCAACTAATAAAGTGTCGATTGGAAAAGGTCTCAAATGCCAAAAAATTAACAATAAAGCGAAAAAAAGTGGAAAAAAGCCAATACTTCATGAAGAAGAAACAAAGAGTGATGCAGATAAAGCAACCATAGAACCTGATAAAAAAGGTGCTAGGGTTAGTAAATTTTGGTAGATATGGCATTTTTTCGCATTTTTTATGCTAATTTATTCCAATATTATGTCTTTAGAATGAAATAAAAGCTATATTAAAAATAATTAACCCAGATAAAAATTTAAATTATAAGCAACTAACTTGTCAACCCTGATGGATTCTTTCTTTTATCATATATATAGGATCTGATGATTTGAATGTAAATCTTTTTTTGAAGTATACTAAAGATTAAGCTTCTATTAATTTTTTAATATTAACTATTTCATTTCTGTAGAATAGTCTGAACTACTTATTGAAAATTATAGATTTATAAGTTAAAAATTCATACCAGAAGATGAATCATCTGTAGTAAATAAACAGGTTATTGACAAAGTACATAAGAATTTCTGAATATGGAGATATCACATAAGATAACCCTATACATACACTTTGAAAAAATTCTTTTGAGTAATGTAAGTATAATCATATACACTTTGACCATTTTTACATTAGTAAACATAGCATCAAATATCATGACAAGGTTCCAATCAGTGTATTCAAAGGCCCTAGTACATATAGGATTTTTTGAAATGATAAATGGTAATGGTGTAAGAGTATTAATAATATTAGATATGTAGTTCATAGGATTTATCTCTATTACAATTATTATCTAATAAATCTTTTTATATATTTTGCAGATCACAAAAAAATACAAAAAAAGTATTTCAATAATCATGCAATTTAATAAAATTTAACATATAATCATTTTAAAAGATTATAAAATAGTATGTAAAATTCAAGGATATATTATTTATAAAATTATTGAATAAATTTATTATTACACAAAATACAAATTATTTAATTAATATATAAAATACTGATTGATATTTTGGAATATTTTACATAATAATATATAGTCAACTCTCTCTATAGTCAACTCTGTTATAGTTACATTATTTTATATAGTCACCTTAGTTGAATATCCCAAAATTTTCATATATTAAATCTATTGTTTATAGTCACAAACTACTTATAGTTACTATCACATCTGTTTTTAAAAATTATATATACAGTATATGTGAGATTTTAATGATTTTTAGATCATTGGATTCATTTATTAAGAGGAATCAAATGGTAGTAATTTCATAATGTTTGGATTAATATTGACTGAGTAATCATTTCCACTGACTGATAATTATTGCATATGAGCAGCTTAAATTTATATTTTAAAAATGTCAACAAAAAATTTTAATTTTATTTGTTATTTTATTTTATTTTTCTTTTTATAAAAAAAAATAAAATAAAATAAAAAAAGCAATTCAAGTTTCTTTAAATAATTACAAAAATAGATTTACCAAATAAAAAATGCTTTTTCTCTTAAGCATCTAACTCCCAACTCTTCCCATTCTCTCGAATTAATCCATGATTCATTTAAAATCTCCAATTTGCTCATTACGGAACCACCTTTCCATACTAATAATCTTGGATCTAAATCCCTAGATGATGTTAGAACTTCAAGTTTATCCGCATTTTGTATTTGTCGGGATGACAATCTGACGTAATGATCAATGAAAAGTATGTTAAGTATTAATATATATTTTATTTTATATAAAGAAAAAAAAATCATACCTTTCTTCCAACATTTTATTCACTCCTGGAATAAGTCCACCTCCGCCAACCACAAGTATACTTGAATAAAATTTTTTAGCTCTTTCTTCAGTTGCCGCAGTATTAATGCTCTGGATTATGGCATCATCAAGTGGTAATGTAGACATAGAATCTACAAGAAGAGCATTTTGAGTACGTGCAACTGTATTTGATGATATTGATGGAGATGCGGGCTGAGTTGTAGGCAACACAGATGCAGGTATAGGCGAAGGTGCAGGGACTGTATTGTTATCTACTCTAAGAGGTGTAGTTGATCCTGGACTATCTCGTGGTTGAGGTGATGGGGAAGGAAAAGAAGTTCGAATTTGAGTTGCTGCTTGTGTTGTGACAGAAAGTTTTGGTTTTTGCATAACCAATCCTGGTTGAACCTATAAAAATATTATTATCATATTTGCAATTTGTGATCAGAAAAAAGAACTTTCAATCAATTGTCATCATTACCCCGTTATTTGTAATAGCTCCTTCTGTAATATCGTCAATCATGAAAGATGCAAATTTTTGAGGAAATTCGGCTCGTTTCTTGTTAAAATTGATTATATGAGGGTAAAATAGCAGCTAACAAAACATAAAACTAGATCAATAATTATATTTAATAATAGAATGATTTAATCGTATATTGCTGAACGATTCTCACCATTGGCGCGATAATCGCATCATCATACGTCTTAATTTGATACTTCAACGTGGGTTTATTAGGTGCTCTAACGTAAAACTCGTTTAATTGAATTGTGAGATTGACCTTCGGTTTTGAAAAATGGTTAAATATTTAAAATAAGTCCTTGCACGCTAAGAAATGCAAAAAGTAAAAAACATACTTCATCCAAAGTACAAAATTTCTCTTTCATTTCTTCAGCCAACAACCAATCATATACACGATTTAAATCCATTTCAGAATATGGAAACTTGCTTCTTCTTAAGAGTTTAATGAAAAAATACGTGATATCATCGCCTCCATAATGAAGACATACCCTATAAATAAACATGAACATCATCAAATTTAATTAATTAATGAAAAATACACCTCAAATTGAAATTTATTAAGGTTGCAACCTAGAGTCAGGAATGCACATCCCATCTTCAACACACGTGACAGTGGAAGTTTGAGCTCCAATATCAACAATGCATGCTACCGACATGCCGGCTCCAAAACTAACACATACTGATTCCTGCGCTATAAAAACGCGACGGAATTCCATGTATCGTAGTAACATCGTGATCATTTCCAACACATATAGTCGATTATATACATCAGGAATTACAAGAATTACAGAATAATTCTAAAAATAAAAGAAGTGATAAGTAAAAAATATAAAAAGTGGGCTTCATTGGTAATAATTTAAATACCCTGAAACTTTTCCGAGAAATTCCAAGTTTTTCTCGAATCGACTCGGTCCAAATTGTTTCTAGATCTCCGATTATAGCTTTAATGGAATCATAATCTCTGGTATTAAATTCACCGTGCTGTATCGGATAAAACAATTTAAAAGAATCTGCCGAATCAGGAAGTCGAAGTGCCTGTAACGTTAAAAGGCTTTATAAAATCCTGGCAATGATAAATTGATATTAAGGGATAAGAATCTTCATATCTTAAACTTACCTTTTCTCCTACATAATACTCAGCATCATCATCTACTACAGTCCAATCGATTCTGTAAGGGTCGTTATGATCCGCGATTGTCTCTGGATGGGCAGATTTATTAAACGAATGAACTTGTGACTGTGCATTAGCAACAGGCCTTCGTTTCGAAGCCTTCATCCTTTCTTTTAATTCTTTTTTTATTTCACCAACAGCATGTTTAAAATATTCCTATTTATTGTACAAGATTAAGAATAATTGACATAATATATAACAAGAGCTGAAATCCTAACCTCATCTTCGTCTTCCTCTTCAGTCACGATTGAAGAGCCCGCCGAATTTGAACAAGTTTCAGCTTCTTTAGCATCCTCTTCGTCTAGCCTCGTTTCTTTAATTTCTTCACTCTCATTTTCCTTTTTGATTTCATTGTTATTAACAGGATAAACATCTTCAGTTTCTCGCTCGACCTTAATCTCCTTTTTACTCTCATCTTGCCGTTCTTCATCTTCCTTTTTAATTCTCATTCTCCGTGCAATTAAATGTGGTACAACGCTAGGAAATGCTTCAGAAGCGCGACCGATCCTTAGATACCTTGATCCTGGGTGTATCACCAATACTTTCGATCCTTCGACATTCGACTATGGAAAGATTAATTTGGGTAAATAAATTATTTTTTAAAAAAAAATTTTAAATAAATACCTCGAGTTCTTCTTCGCTAGTTATTTCCTCTTCCTCTTCGTCTTCATAAACGTCTTCTTCTTCACTTTCCTTTTGTTTACCAGCCAAATCTTTTTTTGCTTCATCGCGAGTGAAGTAAGAAATCTCGTGTCTTAAAAATTTCGAGGTGACATATTTTGTTACAATGGATGGCTGGGCTGCAAAGTTGGTAAATTTTAGCTGTGGTGTATAGTGTCTATCTATCTTATTAAAATTAGAAACAGGTTGTGTAGTTTGCATGTGTTGAAAATTGAAATCTATTTGTGTTTCTGAAAGTGATTGTGATGGTCTTGCTATATTTATTTCTTGTTTAACCTCCATGACTTAAACACAAAACTTTCTTAAAACTAATTGGGTAAAAATAAGATAAGATAAAAGTTTTTTTAAAAAAAAATATTTATGATTATTTTTATTTATTTGAGTACATATTGAATTCCTTTGAGTTGCGCTCGTATGAAGGTGGCATCATCGTCATATCTGTATCTGAATCACATTAGAATGTCAAAAAACACATATATTGCTATAAAAACATGTGTCGAACAAAATTCAATAAAAAAACTCATTACAAGAAATCTGCAAGATCGGAAAATGTAACGTTCTGATTTTAAAAATGGAAATTTTGTAAAATTAATGTAACGTTATATTGCATTTGTGTCACTTTTCTAGATTTAGGAGGAAATTATTTTTATCAATCAATTTTTTTCCATGGGAATATATCCGCTGAAAAATTGCTCTTTCACGAAGATTAAAGAATAATGCGAACAACACGTGAAAAAATTTCGCAAATCTCACTATTTAAAAAAATAATTTAACAAGATAAATTACTGAGTACATTAATAGATTTATAAAAAAAAGCTAGAAAGTAATTATTATTTATAAATCGCGGTGCTGTAGTTAATATTTTTATTTTTTATAGCTGAACGAGCACCATATTGTCGTGGAGTCGGAAAGAATTACTGTACTAAACTATGTAGCAATCACAATCTTTTAGATTAAGACAAAATTTTAACAATGTAACGTCTCCCACAGACAAACCTCTCGTCGTGCCTAAACAGTCACATCAATTCTTAGTCAATTTCTTTGTCACGTGCAATATATCCAATCGGGTAATAAATATAACATCAGTTAATACTGTGATCAAGTCAGACTCTAATCCTCAAGTAATTATGTCTGAAGTCGTATTAAGCTCTTCGGCTCGTCAACGTTTAGAACCTTACCTTCTACTTTCTAAGTCTGCTAAAGGTGGTGCATGTGTACAGCTGATTAAAGACGCACTGGCTGCACCAGGTGTTTACGTGTTTGCCGAATTATTAGAAATGCCAAATGTTGCTGAGGTATACTTCAATTATAAGAATTGTCCTAGACTAACATGTATGACGTTGAACTTTTTGATTTAGTTTGTAAAGATGTTTTTTATGATTTTTTTGCTTGCTAGTCCTGTATAATAAATTAAACGAACTAAGGGTAATATTTAAAAGTTAATTAATATATATTTAAATTCTCTTAGCTTCAAAATAATGAGCAACATGTTCCATACCATACATTATTAAGATTGTTTTCTTATGGCACATATAAAGATTATAAAGGTAATTGCTACGATTTGTATTTATCAAATTTGACGTTTGATTAACTATGATCTATTTTTTAGAAAATGCATCAACATTGCCTCAATTAGAAGCCACACAACTTAATAAATTGAAACACTTATCCATCGTTTCCTTATCCGAAGAATCAAGAGTTTGTAATTTTTTGAATGAAGTGTCAAGAGTTATTGTCATCAGATTGAATGATTATTTATCTTTTTTTTTTCTTTAAAAAAAAAAATCTGGGCTAGACAATTCCGTATGGTATACTTTTGCAATACCTTGATATACCAAATGTCCGTGAACTTGAGGATCTAATTATTGAGGCAATCTACCAAGATGTTATCAAAGGTAAATTAGATCAAAAAAGGAAACAACTTGAAATCGAGTATACAATGGGTAGAGATTTACGACCGGGGCAAATCGATCAAATGTTGGAAGTATTAAGTGCTTGGTGTGTTTTAAATTTATCTCTTAACTTATATATAATGTTTAGTTATAGTCCACTAATTTTATTTATATTTATAAAGGTCACAAACTTCAGAGGAAATTTTAAAAGTCATAGATACCAAGATCGTACAAGTTCGGGATGCCGCTATTGAAAACAAGAAACAAAAAGAAGAATATGAAAAGGAAGTAGAACGCCTTCGCAAAGAAGTAAAATCCAATTCAAAAAATGTTGACCATATGGAAATTATGGCGGGAGGCGCGATTGATCAATACGCTAACATGGATTACCACGATGAGAATACAAAAGGTGGTAGAGCTGGAAAGAGGTATGTTGTCATTTCTAAATTTTACTCAGTTTGATAATTTGGAGTCGTTCGGCTTTCTTCGGCCAAAAGCCGTATGATATTCGGGAATTGGGCATGATTTTTTACGAATAGCTTTATTTGATACCAAATCATTTCTCGGAAATGATTTTTTATATACTCGTTCCCAAAAAACGACGCTAAAATGCGTGAACAGTAGGAAGCGTAATCGACGACATTGAACCAAGAAACGTTTCCATTTGTCAATTTTTTTTTCTTTAATATCACTATCTTTCATCTAGGGGCCCAAAAAGGTCTTTCTTGACTGGCCGAAGATGAATACCAGTGCAAGAGAGTGAAGTTCTTCAGGAGGATACTGTCAAAATAAAGATTTAATTTCACCTAATTACCCTAATTGGCTTTCTTTTGTTTAGTTTCCAAATGATTACACATATAAACATAAATTCTATATCCTGTCTACGATAAATATTATATATCAAGCTTATATAGATAGCATTTATAAGGTAAAAAGAATTGACAATTTTTTTCAACAGTACAAATAAAAGTGCCCGAGTATTAATATTAAAATAATGATTCAAGTGTATAAATAATGTGATATTTGTCAGAGTCATATCCCCTCTATAATCACATTAATTTTTTGTTATAAGCACATTTACAGTGACTAAAGAGGATTATAAGAGTACTACTATACAAGTAATTATACTAGTACTATATTATATAGAAATAATATTAGTCATTTCATATATCACAGGATTTGGCGCAGGTTGTGCTGTGATTTAAACTACTGTCATCTGTTATAGATAATCAACCAACACGTTCAAAACTTTTATAAATACAACTTCTTTAATAACTATTCGACACGTTCTCTTACACTCATTACTAAAAAAACTTACCAGCACTATAGTACTATTAGTGACATCAGTTACTATAAAAGTATACTGCAACTGTTATAGCGAGTATCAACGGTAAGCTTGTAGAAGCTGTTTTAACGACACGTCGAAAAACGTAATAAACAAATAGAATATCAGCTCGAGCTTTTACGTTTCAATTTTAATTTATTCAACTTCGCTTAATACCAACTTATTTTATGTAGTAAATACAATATATTTTCCTTTACTTAATGCCGTCATAATACAGAATGTCGCAACACACCGGAAACCATTCTGATCAGGCACATCAAAACAGTCCTGGTGTGCGGAGAAGTGAACAGAATTCCACAACTGTTTCGCCCGTAAGAACTATCATAAACACAACTACTCAAAGAACTACTTATGACCGGTAACTAAATATACATACATATTTGTTTCTTTAATATAACACGCATTAATAGATCGATTTGTTTCTAGGCACATACCTCAAAGAACTCCTGATCCGGTCAATGATTATCGTCAATTGCGTATTGATGATAATACAAAAAAGCGAAAAATTTCAGTGATCGAAGAAGATGCACAGCAAGGTAAATGACAATTGCACTTTACATTCTCGGTCTTATAGTGTTATAACTTGGTTTATAATTATTAGAAGAGGACGGTCGTATTTATAGAGCTGTGCTTGGAAAATCGATGTTTCCTCTTAAGGATACAACGGATGAAATTATTCGACGTATAAATAATAGTAGTCCATCTAAAGTACAGAAGACAGTATTACCTTACAGCACACCGACAAAGAGACGATCAAACGCTATTGATTCACCTTTCAGAAATTCTTATTCATCAAGTCCTCTTCCATTTGAAGCGCAAATGATTCTAACTAGTCCACGCAAACCACTGAGGTATATTAGTAAACATCCATATAAAGTACTTGACGCGCCAGACCTTCAGGTAGTACCTTAAATTAGAGTGTCATTCCTTGTTGCAAAGGATTAATACGTTTTCATTCTAAACAAAATGTATAGGATGATTTTTATTTGAACCTAGTAGATTGGTCCTCAAATAATGTTTTAGGAGTAGGTCTGGGTACTTGTGTTTATCTTTGGAGTGCAGCTACATCAAGGGTAATTATCTATTTGATTGGAGAATTGTCATTGTATTCATACAAAAGAGAGAAGGAATCATCTAATTTTTTTTCAAATAAAATTAGGTCGTTAAACTATGTGATATGGCAAGCCAAGGAAGTCATAGGAACAGTGCAGAGAACGTTACATCAGTTAGTTGGATGCCAACGGTAAATTCTCGGCCACTGTAGATTATGTTCAAATTCATATCTAATAATTTTTATTTACAGGGGTCGCACATAGCTGTTGGTACAGCTTTAGGTCCCGTCGAAATTTGGGATGTACAAAAAAGTAAAAGAGTTAGAAAAATGAGAGGTCATACCCAACGAGTTGGTTAGTATTTGAGAGTTATCTTGACAACTTATTACATTGATATTAATATATATTATTTTCACTCTCTTTCACTTTAAAGGTGCCCTGGCTTGGAACCAATATACAGTCAGCTCAGGAAGCCGTGACAGACTGATTTACCATAGAGATGTAAGAGTACCAAATGAGTTCACAACAAAATTAACAGGACATAGACAAGAGGTGTGAACATTTTTCCTTTTTTTTTATTTTTATTTTTATTTTGGCTGATATATCTAGCAACTTATTTTAACAAGGTTTGTGGCCTCAAATGGAATCCGGAAGGAACACAACTTGCCAGCGGGAGCAACGATAACAAACTCCTAATTTGGGACAATGCAAGTGACATTCCTATTTATAAATTCCTTCATCATACAGCAGCTGTTAAAGCAATTGCTTGGAGTCCACATTCACATGGTCTTTTAGCAAGCGGTGGTGGTTCTCAAGATAAACACATTAGATTTTGGAGTACCTCAACTGGCGAAGCGTTAGAGTGTTATGACACTGAGTCACAGGTGAGGCTCACATATTACATTGATTTCCTAATTGATAAGCTTAGTTTATTAAATATGATTATATTATTTAGGTTTGTAACCTTGCATGGTCTAGACATTCAAACGAACTTGTTTCAACACATGGATATTCTCAGAATCAAGTAATCCTCTGGCAATACCCTTCTATGGAACAATTGGCAGTTTTGAGAGGTCATACATATCGTGTCCTGTATCTTTCCGTTTCACCTGATGGGCAAAATATAGTTACTGGTGCTGGAGATGAAACGTTGCGTTTTTGGAACATTTTTAATAACGGCGAAAAAGAAAAGAAACGTGAATCTGTTTTTGACATTCGCACACAAATTCGTTAATGCTATATTGTCAATGGTAAAAATACTTAATTACAGTAATTCTTATATTGGCCAGTAAAATTAATAAAGCATAAAAGTATTTTGAAAAAAAATATTGAATTATAATCCTTTTTTTATAAGTTTAAAGATTGTGCAAATCAATTTTTTTTCCTGCAAATCTATTATAATTTATCAAGTATATAAACTATATTATGTATTATGATTTACCATTATAGCCAAATAATTTTTTTTTTGTGTAAGTTTAATAAGCTTACTATTTTAATAGTTTTAAAAAATAACTTTATATTTTTTAATATTTTTTTAAATAGATTTAAAATTGATTGGAAATTATGGTTTATTAAAAATAATATATACAAAAGTTAATAAAAATTTTAATGTATGTTTAATTATTAGTTTAAAGAATTAATTTTACATATTAATTTTGATGATTACTTAATTTCTCAATTTAATTTAATTTCTTTATTTAATCTATATAATTTATTAATTTTATACATATTTTACCAATCTTAGAATTATGTAATAATTTTAGCAGTATTAAATGGATTTTTATATAATACAGTCAACCCCTCTATAAGTACATCCTGTATAAGCACTCCCTCCCTTTAAGCACACTTTATTATTTGGTCCTGAATTTTTTATATAATAAATACCTTTTTATAATCACTTTATTAGTTATAAGTATAATCACCAATTTTTGATCCCAATAATAAACATAAGTAAAATACCCCTTCCCTTATACAATCACATGTGATAGTGTAATTTAGGCCAAATTTATAGTACTGGCTAGACTGAATTACAACTTAATATAACAAAAATTTCCTTTTTTTTGAAATTTTTTTTAATTGATTTTAAATAAATTAAATACCGATATTTCATAAAATTATAATAGAATTATATTATGAAATTAAAACAAGTGATTTACTTATTAGTATAATGCTTTAATAGAAAATTATATAGATAATATTAAAATCATGTAATTATATAAGTTAATTATAAGCATACTTCTATATAGTTATATTACCATTTGTTGGTCCTAAAAAATATAACTATAGAGAGAATTGACTATATGCATTATACTAGAAATAATAATTTTAAATTCTTCATAAAAATTATAACTAAGCTAGTGTTTCAAAAAAAATCTGATCTGATTGAGACAGATCTGATCAGATCATATATTTTATGATCTGTGATCTGATTCAGATCCGTTCAAATTGGATCTATTCAGATCAAATTAGATTTAAACAGATTTGAATCAGATCTGAATCAGATCTGATTTTTTTTATAAATCAAAAAAAAATGCCAAAATGACATTTTTTAATAAAATAAGAAGAAAATGTTGTGAAATGTTTTTCTCTATTAAATACATTATTAAAAAACATTTTTGCAACATTTTTTAGTAAAATAGTAAGAAAAACGTTGCAAAATATTTTTCTTTATTAGATACATTACTAAAAAATGTTTTTGCAATGTTTTTTTAATAAAATAATAAGAAAATGTTGTGAAATGTTTTCTTTATTAAATACATTATTAAAAAACATTTTTGCAATATTTTGATAAAATAGTAAGAAAAATGTTGTGAAATATCTTTCTTTATTAAATAATTATTAAAAAATGTTTTCACAACATTATTAGATGAGAAATTATGATTGTTTTAAAAGTCACATAAGATGAAGTAATTAGATAGTTACTTGATTTACTGCACCACAAATGGTCGATGTATTGTGATATATTTTTCATATAGTTCTTTTATTTCTTATATTTATTATATTTTATTTATTTATTATATTAATTATAATTATAATATTATATTTATTTCTTTTATCTCATTTATAATTTTTAAATATAAAGGAAATGTAAAATGTATAAATATACTAGACATCTGTTTCTATACAAGATAAATTGTTCTAATTGTAAACATACTTACAACTAATAAAAATACAATTTCATCATTAAACAATTAAACTGCATTTTTGCGTGTAAGGATATTAATTGGAATACTTCATAGCATGTGTCTCCTTAAAGCTATTCATAATTTACTGCTTGACAGACTGAGCCAGTGAACAATTGGTGATTCCTGGCAGGTCAATTGTATTTTTGGAATTGTATGTTGTATTACAGTTTAATTCAATCAGACGTAAAATTACATAAGAAAAAACATTGTAGAGGAAACCTATTGATCAAAAACAAATCTACTATACTTAGTGTTACCCTGCTGAATTTATCTCTGAAAACAATATCCCAAATGGATTTCAAATCTTCTGGCTCTGAATCTCAATCAATATACTGCAACATATTATACAAGTGCTACCATCGCTGTGTTCAAAGTATTAAAAAACGAATTTACTACTACCACAAATCTTGATACACTAGTTGAAGCTATACTAGAATATTACAAAGTATAAAGTTTTGCCAGATAACCACTCCACTTTTAGAATTATCTTTCTCTTTATATAAATTATTTGAATTAACAAATGGATTTAAAACCTTACCTACTGATGTCCAAATAACTAACATATATAATATCTTTCATAATATACACTCAAACAATATAGCAATCTCAAATGCTGAAATAAAAACTTTACTTGATAAAATTTTTGAAGTAGAAGGTGTTGATTGGAAAAATTCTCTCACTGCAATTCATAATGATACGTAAGCAACAAATACTACTCTTACCACTTTGCAAACTGCTATTACTAATCATGCAACTAAAATTATTGATATACCTCCTTATTATAAACAAGATGATGAGGATTCTTACAAATGGATTCAAGCTTTTACCCAAGCTCATCAACTAATGGATGAGTTGATGATAGGAAGGTTGCTCTAACTGCTAAATATCTCAAAGAAACTGCATATGATTGGTATTAGAATGACTAAATAAATATAAGCTGAACTGAGCTTAAGAACCAACTTACTTGTATAAAACATAATCTAGATATTACTCTAAGCTCAGATATTCAGCTTGGCATTAAAAACAGTCTTTTGATAAAAAATAATGAGAGTTTTTTCAGAGCATAAATACCAGTTTGAAGATAAGGTGAGAGAATTTAAAAATCAGATAATTCAGAAAGATATTTCTCTTAATAGTATTAAGATAGAGTGAGATTGATGCAAAATTGGAAGAGATACAGATTCTCTATTCAAAAGTAAAGGAATTAGAGCTAGATGTTTTTTTAGCATAAAAGAGATTATCAGAGATGGATCCTTTTAAACATAATCTGAAGAGAAAAGTATAAAACTAACTAATGAAATTATTGATTTAGATTTGGCAAAAATGGAGTTAGAAAATAGACTAATCAAAAAAAAATGAATTAATATGCATAAGAGATGAATTACTTTCAATGCAAAAGGCATTAATAGAAAAAGATTTACTTCTTCAAAAAACTAATATTTTTTTATTAGAGTAGATTTTGAAAATATCTAGCAAATCTAAGTAAAATGGAGTGATTGGAGGTAATAAAGAACTGGAAAAAGGTAATGAAATCACTTGTCCAAAACAACCTTAATATCATCCAATTTCTTCTTTTTTCAGTTTGCAATTTTTCTTATAATACTATTACTAATCATATACTTTTTATAGTCCATATTCTCTCATTTATATTTTTTTATTTTACCTTATAATGAAAAAAAAAATCTTCTGAATTATAAAATACCTTTAAATAGAAATCATAATTATGGATTCCCAATCCAATATGCAGAAAAATTAGAAGATAGGACTACCTCCTATAAAACTTATACTTTACCTTATAGATATGAATAAGACTATAAAGCATGAATCATTTCAAATTCAGCTCTTTCAAATGTTTGTTGCATCTAAAATTAATTGATAAGAGTTCATCAAATAGTTTTTAGATATCAATAATCACAAAGTGTTTTTTATTATCTCATAAATTTTAGACTTATAATCATCATGTATATCTTTAAGTATTCGCTTTATATTATCTAATGTTTCATATCTATGATGCAATAAAATATATTTAAGATTTACGTATATATTTGGATGGGTTTTATAAAAATGTTTAGCAATATAAATTGAGGTAATTCCATTATGTTTGCCTATCCTAAAGAAAGGAACAATTTTTAGTTGAGTTGTCAGAAGTTTGCTAGTAAGATTATCAAAGTTTATAATAGTCAGTGTTGAATCATCTGTCTAATTGAATATTTAAATACCAAATTGGATAATATCCAATAAATTATTTGCATATAAGAAATATGTCCAGTTAATTTTTTAATTAATTTTATTAATAAACTTTAAATTTAACAAATTATATTTTTTTTAAACAACAAGAAAATGTTACTTTATTAAAATATAATGAAGAAAATTTTTTGAAAATACTTAAAAATCATTATTATATAAACAATTTGAACTTGAAATATAATTAATTTATATTGAACATTAGACATTTTCTTTAAATTAACACATAATTATTGATTTATTCTGTTTTATCTGCAAATTAACAAATATCATATTAATTCAAATAAAAAAAAAACTTACTTAATAATGTCAAATATGCAGAAGGCTGAAGTTTTTCAAAATCAAATAAATCACCTAACTTCTATTTAGCATTTTTGTAAGTAGATGTTATTTACACAAAATCTGATCTAAATCTATAATATGATCAATGAGTGATTCTAAATTTTTACTATTTTCTTCATCTATCTAATTTATTATTATTTTATCTTTATCTACTATTTCAATCCATTCATTTATTAAATTTCTCCACTTACGAGATGATTCAATATTACATTCTGAATTTTCAGGATCTTGATCAAAAAAATTATCATTATCATCAAATACTTGGAATAGACATCTTCCTGTTACTCTTGAATTACTGGAATTGTAATGTTCGTGATTTTGAACTTTTTGTTTGCATGTAAAATATTTTTTAATCATTTTTGCCATTGAAACTCTCCTTTTATTTGACTCATAGTAAAAATTTTTTTCAACTGAAATAAATAATTAATTACATTTAAGAAAGTAAAAAATAAATAAAATATTAAAAGTACATACGTCCAAATGATTTCTTTTGTTAGTATGAAAAAGTTCTATAGCAGAAAATAGTCTTTTAACTAAAGCAGTATTAATGCAAATTGTATATATTTTGATACAAAAAGTACTTAAATCTATTGTGTATGCAAATACAAAATTCTAAAAGCCAAGTATACCATATAGTATTCTGCATGAATCAATTTGTAACATGGTATAATCCTGATTAATCCTGAAGAGTAAAAACTTTATTTTGATCTAGCAGTCCAAATTGGATGATTATTTTTTTATTTTAATTAGGATAATGAGATCTATTGGTTAAAAAAAGGTCATTTGAATCAAATTACTAGATTGTGAAATAAAAATTTATGGGTTCAAATCAAATTTAAGTTGAGTCTAAATCGAATTGAATCTGCAGAGAAAAAATTTGATTTGTACAGAATACTAATACTATGTCAAAATTGTTTTAATGAAATATTATTAAATGAAAAATCTTGTTTTGATAACTTTGCAATTCTTCTAATAATGTGGTAAACATCTATTTAAACTAAGCACAAAAATAGTAAATCATCTATTCACTTAATTGAGCAAATGAAAAAGATTGATTATTCTAAATGAAAAAATTATCTTGATATTTAGGGTGTAAAAAAAAAGAAATTAATAATAAAGGTTATTTCCAGATATACTACTATTTTTTCAAACATATAATTATTTTTCCCTCCAAATCTTGTTCAGAATATTCTTGCCATATTTTGTAAAAATAGTCAAAATTATGAAACACATCATAAAGACAGGCATTATCTGCTTGTAATTTGTTTAATGTTCTACAAAAAGGAAGTAAAAGCTTTTCTAATTGTCTAATTTTTTTTCACCAAAACTTCACTATCAATAATTTTACAAATATTAAATGGTAAAACCTTGTTATTTCTTGTTTCAAATTCTTTATCAGAATATTAAATTTCTTCATCTTGATCTTCTTGATCAAATTCTTCAGAAGCATATTTAGAAATAAGTACCTAAAGATATAGAAAAAAAGTTAATTTTATTTAATTAAAAATATTTGTAAATTATAATAATTGTAAATATTTTTAAAGCTGATTTTGTTTGTAATAAACTAAAATAGCAATAATAATGAGAATTCTAATGAGTAGCATATGGAAGTAGTAATGCAAAATATTTATTATATTTAATTTTTTGTTCATCATGTAATCTAGCCATAAAGTAAACTGATTTGTTAAGATATTATGCAATTATATAAATAGTCTTTTTAGATGTAATAACCAAATTAGAAATTTTTTTAAAAATCTCTTTAACAATTAAATTTGTTTGATAAGCAAAGCAGGAGTCAAAAAAATTGAAATTATATAATAATTTATAATTTGCAAATTTAAACCCATTAACTTACCTTGCAGCTTGATTTTAAGATGTCGAATCAGTAATTATAGCATTATATTTTATTTTTTTTTGGTTTAAATCTCCTAAAAAATTTAACAAAAATTCTTTAATTTTCTCCTATTGAAAATTATTCTCATACTAAAACTTGCCTCTCAGAAGTAACTAAAACTGTACCTATAATTTTTTTCTTTTTAACATTTTTACATCTATCAAAATATACAGTAACTCCAAATGCATCTTTTTGTGCAATATCAATTAAAGTATTTTTAATGTTTTTTGAATTTTTTATTTAAAATACAACCTGCTAATACTTTGTGGCTAGATAATTTCAATCCAGAATTTGCAAAATTAATTATTTTTTGACTCAATTGATTTTTAATTCATCAAAATGACCACCTATTATTTATAGTAGAATTTAATACTAAATTTCCCAACATGAATTATCTTGCTTAGAAAGAGGAGTTGGCTGAAGCATATAAGTTACAAGTTTTGTTTGACTATTTTTGCTGGAATTTGGTTTTTCTATTACAATATCGATAAATTCTTCCTTACCTAATTTTAAAAGTGAATTAAATATCAATAATTCTATTTAACAAATTTTAAAAATATTATTGCTGAAAAATTACCATATGGAAGAGAAGTGAAAAAAAAGTTTATTTTTCAATTTCTTCATATTTTTCAGGATAAAGTATTTTATCTCGTTTATTTTCATTATACTGTTCTTCAAATTTTGTATAAGATTTTAAATGGGAAATTACTAACCTTTTTGTGTTAGTAATTTTGATTTTACAATAATGACATAATACTAAGGATGGCTCCAAAATTGATTTGGCAAAATTCCAAAATCTGAAATTCTGAAACCAAAATCTGAAATTTTGCCGAAATTAAGCATAATTCTGGCCAAACTATAATTTTGGCCAAAATTCATAATTTCAGCCAAAGCAGATGTAACTATCATATCCTTTTTTAGCGATATTTATTCCACAAAAATCCATTTTTGTAGGAACGATTTTGAGACCTTATGTAACATCAATTTTCTTTTTAGGGGACATCTAAAGCGGAGCAGAGTCATGTGATATGCCACGTATTTGCACTGCTACACAGCTGTTTATTTGTTTGTTTTTTTTAAAAAAAAATTTTTTTATCAGGCTCTTTCTTTCTTTTAAGCCTTAGGATTTACAAATCATGTAAACCTTTTTCCTCACCCTTTTGTTCATTTTATGAATAATATCGTACTATTTTTGTATTAAGTTTACGTATTTCAAAAAGAATATTGTAAATATTTTTTTTTTGTAAAAGTTTTTTATTTACTTTTTACTAATATTAAACTTATAAATTAATAGTTAAGTTAAAACATTTTTCCATCTTTTTTGTTGTCATGTCTGTCTCTCCAGTTAATACTTCTGCTACCACTTTGGTTGCCACGCAAATGACAAATATCACTTCAAAAGAAAAATGGAATCTCCTCTTTGATGTAAATTGCTCTTTGGAAGTTCAAATAGAGGATTTTGATGAAAATTGGTGGCCATTCGTTTCAAATATATGGACACAATGAACTTCATATAAACAAGTAAACAGAAACTTTTAGAAGATTTTTACCTGTCATTTTACGAAGCATCAAGACTCTAGCACACGACAAAAAGAAAATATTTCTAATGAAAAATGCCGAATAACGAAGATAAGACCATCTGGATTATGTCATGCTAAAATTAAAGTTGAATGGTTAGTCTCATTAAAAATAGTTAAAGTTGAACATTATAAAGACTCTTCCAATCATACGCACTCATTGTTAGATGTCAATAGGCTTAAATGTCCTTAAGCTATTCGAACTTTAGTGGAAAAAGAAGCAGACAAAAATTATTTGCCTTCAGCAATTACTGCTGCCATTAAAGAATATGCAACAATTGAATTAGGTCATGGTGCAAATGCACAAGAATTGAAGCGTAAGGAAGTAACGAACATTAAGTATAAAGTTCGTAGACCTATGGAAGTTCATCTCGTTGGCAATTCTGATTTAAAGTTAGATATTTTATAATCAGTATCGTATTTAAAAGTAGAGTTTCAAATATGCGACCTGAAATGACCCGCATTGACCTGCATGGACCTGCATAATATAAATAATACAATTGAAGGTATTGTAAAAATTTGAATTACTGTATAAATAGTACTTTAAAATTAACCCAAAATTTTGACCTGACCTGACCCGACCTGACCTGACCCGTTAGGAACTCTATTTAAAAGAGCAAGAATATCAAGTTAAAACTTATCGCGTCTACTAATGATCTACTAAAGGCATTATTTTTGCACATCCTGAGCAACTTGAGAAATTTGAGAAATATGGATGGTTAACTTTAATTGATTCCACCTATAAAATAAATAGATATGATTGGTGTCTATTTGCACTGTACGTTTGTGACACTTACGGATGCTAGAATATAGGTGTGCACTTTTTTGTGAGCAGTGAGGATAGTGACACTGTTGCAGAAGCTTTAAAAAAAATTTGCAGCTATTGCCGCTGGACTCCCTACTACATCCTACTATTGGATCAAAGCAGTGTTGAGTTTAAGTGTTAAAATTGTTTTTCCTGGTGTAAACGCTGGTAAGCAAGAGTGCGAAGTATTACTTTGTGTTATACATGATATTATGCAGACGTAAATGTCAAAAATTCATGAAAAAAACCTGTGATGTCATGATCACGGCAATGCATAAAAGAACAAAGATCAGTTGCGAAAAACTGATTCAAGAAGTCATTAACAACTGCCCTGTTCCTACTATTCAGAATTATATTAGAAGAAATTACACAAGAAATACACAACAGTGGACATTGTAAGCGTGCCAACATTCCCCTTTGCTTTTGCAAGTCACCTTCACAAATCTGTTGGAATCTTACCATAGCGAATTGAAAAGGAAAATATCATCCTTATATGGTTTAATTGGTAAAATTCTACTTTTTCATTGTTTTTTCCATCCTTCCGCCTCTTATTTTGATGCTTGAATTTATAAAATTTGCAATTTTTTTTCTTCTTTTCCATACTAAAGGTAACTACATACTAACACGAATTTTCTATGTAATATTTGCCGATTTACTCTTATCAACTCATTCAGACACTCACTTTTTGTTTATTTATTCATTTTAGGTACTGTCCATAATATTGTTGCCATTGATTGTAAAAAACAATCTGATTCCAAAAGTGCCGCCTTCAATTTTCATGTCAAAAAAGTATCAGCTTATGGTGTAGAAAAGGATATTATTGAAGAGATTCACAAATTCCCCTTACCATTTCAACATCCACTTATTAAAGAGGCCTGTGCCATAATGGATAGATTGAAGAAAGGTAAAGGTGCACCGGGTTTGACTTCACTTGATTGTCACTGTTTATTTTGCAATCGATACTTGTTACCGTGCAAATATATTTTTTACGAACATATGGATAGGGACGTGAAATTATTAACTACTGATGTATGGAGAATGTTTCAGAAAATATTTGAGGAGAGCGGGTTTGAAGTATATGAACATCGTGAATTAGTGATAGAGTTTGTACAAACAGAACAACAAAAAAAAGCTGAAGGTCGAAAACTTACTGTGTTTGAATTAACTGAAAGAGTCCGTGACAGATACTGGAGTGTTGAAGAGGGGGGTAATGCTGAGAGAACAGAGGCTTTTATTTCTACATTAGAAGCCTCTTTAAATCCTATTATCATACAATTTAAATAATTATAATAAAATATTCGTGAAAATGGTTGTTTTTTTTGAATTTTTTTTTTGAAATTTGTTTTTTTTCATTTTTTTTCATGAAATGGTTTTTCTAAAGAAAATTTTTGTTTTTTTCGTTTTTTTCATGGGGTTTCTAAAGAAAAATTTAAAAAAATTTTTTTCATAGAAAAATTTTTTTTGATATCGTGGTTTGTGGCTTGTAATAATTGGTTAAATCATGTGAATCTGCTCCGCTTTAGACGTCACCCTTTTTAGAAAATTATATAATTCCAGCCGGAATTATCACATAATTCTGGCCAAATTTACAAATTTAATTTCAGCATTTCGGCTGAAATTTCAGATTTTGGAATTTCAGATTTGGCTGGAATTACGGATTACAGTTTCAGAATTTTGGCAAATTTGATTTATTCGATTTCAGAGCCATCCTTACATAATACAAAATAGTTATAATTATTAAACTTTTTGGTTAAACAATAATATATTTGGTAAGAAAATGCTTTTAGATAATATTTTTTTCTGAATAAAGAACAAAGAAAAATACTAGAAGAGGAAAAAAAAAATTTTTAAAATAAAGATTATCTCTATTATACAAGTAATACAATATAATCAGATAGATAATGTTCAAATAGTCCAATTGAATTTGAACATATGTCCAGTTATCCAATTGGATTATTTGGATATTGTCCAATTCTAATAATATCCAATTAGCCAATTAGATAACTGGATATATGTTCATTTGGATTTGTGTCTAATGTTCAATTGTAAGAATTAAACATTATCCAAATTCAATACTGATAACAGTAAATTGGCCAGTTCTTTTAAAAGATGAAATATCAGATAGTTCTTTAAGCGCAATCAGCTTAAATGAATCCCACATTATTATATCATGAAGCTTGCTTATTCATGATTATAAATTCATACAAATATTGTACTGCTTCCTATAACTCTTCATCTTGGTGTTGTGCAATAATAAGATCATTACACAGAATATACCTTTTACCAAATTTTTGTTCTCACCTTTTGGTACTTTATGATCACATTTTTCACCAGATATCTATGAATATATTTTGAATATTTGCTTTTTAGGAGCAGATATACTACCATATTCATCTTTTCAGATTCAAAAAGTGCTTGCAACTAGTAGTCTAAATGGATATTTAGGAGCGAATGGATTCTATTTTTTCAAAGGTATAGTTTCATTTAACTTACATAATCCCTAATACTCTATAGTATTTTGAAAGTAGGATAATTATTCAAGAAACATATTTTGTTGACTATAATGCCAAAAAATAAATTTTCTTTGAATAATGTAATGATAATAGCAGAATCTTATAGAGGAAAATGCCTTTCCAAAAAATATATTAATTGTGAAATTCTAATACTTTGAAAGTGCAATAAAAACTATCAATAGAATTGTTTATTTTGATTTATCAAAGATTACCATTTATAGTATCCTTATTGCATAAATAGAAAACTCAATATTTCAGTGACTAAAGAATTAGCATATGCTAAAAATAGAAGGTATATTTCTGAAAAATATATTAATAATAACTTATCTTTCTTATGAAAATGCAAAAATAATCATCAATTTTACCTATCTCTTTCAGATGTTAAAAATAATGGATGTTAGTGTTGTGAGTGCATGAAACTTGAACTTAAATTTACTCAGAATCTCACAAATAAAAGAGGCAGAATGTGTATTCCTAGTTCCTATTATAACAGATATACTTCACTTTCTTAGAAATGTTCTGAAGGACATTCATGGTTTGCTTAGATAGATAGTATTCAAAGAAAGACTTGATGCCCATATTGTATAGGTAAATCTGAGAAACTTGATATTGAATATGCAAAAAAATTAGTACATAACAGAAATGGAGAGTGTTTATCTGATATTTACATCAGTTATACAATGTATTTACACTGAAGATGTTTCAAATCACATGAATAGCTCACTTTCATCAGTGGTATTAAACAAAAACTTTTGGTGTCTGCATTATACTAATACAAATTTGATATTGCAATAGCCAAATCTATTGCATATAGTTAAGCTAGGAAATGCTTAACAGATTCTTATATCAATTGCAAAAGTCAGTTACTCTAGAGATGCAATAAAAATCATCAATAGTATGCCACTCTTTCTCATGTAAAAAATGATAATATATGGTGTCCATATTGCTCTAAATATAAATGTAAAAGATTGTGTTAAGAGATTATATCAAATATCTTAGACCGCCATGTAAGATATTTCAACCTGATTTTTTTAAAACTTTAGATTATCCAAATGGATTAGAACTTGACAATTTATTACCCGCAATATGGATTTGCAACTGAAATGCAAGAAGAACAGCACAAAAAGTATATACAATCTCCTCTCAAAGTCTCAATATAATAAACTCTATATTCTGGCTGATCAGACCTTTATTATAAGCAATTTCGTTAATACTATAATGAATTATTCAGTATAGTATAATGAATTATCTGGTATAAAGGTATGATTATGTGACTTGTCTATCTAATCTATTAGATAATTTGTTTTAGAAAAAAATTTTTTTTTTTTTTGTAATGTTATTAGATAAAAAATATGTCTGGGTTTTTGAAATTAAGGTAAATCAAAGTTGGAAAGGTATTTTTCATTATTTTTTCTAATTAATTAAGTTATTTATTTTTTTTCTTTTTTGTAATGTTGCTGGACAAAAAAACATGACTAGATTTTTGGAATTAAGGTAAAAGAAAGCTGAAGAAGATATTTTTCATTGTTTTTTTAATTAATTATTTATTATTTTTTTTTTGTAGTGTTGTCAAACAAAAAATATGACTGGGCTTTTAGAATTAAGGTAAAATAAGTTGGAAAAAGTATTTATTGTTTTTTTTATATTTATTTTTTTTCTTTTCATTAGTCAAAATAAGAAAAATTAGTATTAATCAACCATACCAGCCAAATTTTAGTAATGCAGGCTAAAGTTTTGGCAAAGTTCCAGCCTGCATTAAAAACTGGGTGAATATCAACTAAAATTAAAATTGCCGATTTGCAATCTATATTCACATGATCTGCAATTTAAAATAGACTTTTGATATAAAAAGTTTAAATTTAGTTAGATTTTTTCTTATTTAATAAGGTTCAGAAATTGGCCTAAACTTTTGGACTGGATTTTTTTCTTTTTGTGGTTTTTATTAAACTGTTAAAAAAAAAATATTTTTATTAAAAATTTTTTTTACTCATTACCATCTTTTTTATAAACATACAATATTATATTATTATTATATACAAATTCTATTTCACCAATTTTATTATGAAGAACAATTATTATAAACTTCCTTAAACTCAAATTGGATATTTTTCAAATGTCACCTTTTTTTAGGAACGTGTCTTGAACTTGGATTTCAGCCTCTTGGTTGGTCTTTTCAGTTTTGAAAGGTGAGTATTTTTTAAAAAATAATTTGCTTTATAGAAACATTTTACTAACGTTTCTTTCTTTTCTTTTTTTTATAAATATATATATATCAGACTTTATAAGATAAGAAATAAGTGGTTTTTTTTGTTTTTAATTTAATGTTTTAACATTTATTTTCATTATTTTTTTTGTAGGCACACCAATTTTGGACACGAAACCAGATTTTATAAGGTAAGAAATAGGGATAGAAGGAAATTTTTTTTTATTTTAATTCAAGAAACATTTTAACGTTTCTTTTTATTATTTCTTTTTATAGGCATGCCAATTTTGGACATGAACTCAGATTTTATAAGGTAAGAAATGGAGATAGAAGAAAAGTTTTTTTATTTTAATTCAAAAAACATTTTAACGTTTCTTTTTGTTATTTCTTTTTGTAAACATACCAGTTTTGGACAAGAACCCAGATTTTATAAAGTAAGAAATGGGGATATTGAAAACTTTTTTATTTTAATTCAAATATTTTACTGTTTCTTTTTGTTACTTCTTTTTGTAGGCATACCGGTTTTAAACACAAACCCAGATTTTATAAGGTAAGAAATGGGATATTGGAATTTTTTTATTTTAATTCAAGAAACGTTTTAACGTTTCTTTTCATTATTTCTTTTTATAGGTACGCCAGGTTTGGACACAAACCTGG
The DNA here is from genome assembly GCA_021464525.1 of Rhizophagus sp. LPA8_4_AMF. Lineage (NCBI taxonomy): Eukaryota > Fungi > Glomeromycota > Glomeromycetes > Glomerales > Glomeraceae > Rhizophagus > Rhizophagus sp. LPA8_4_AMF. Next base: position 27,705 of record JADRCO010000542.1, read on the forward strand.
ATTTTATAAGGTAAGAAATAGGGATAGGGGAAATTTTTAATTTAAGAAACATTTTAACGTTTCTTTTTTCTTTTTTATAGGATTTTGTTAGCTTTCTACTTCAATACTGGATAGATAATTGGATAAATTTTAATGGTATAAACTTCAAAATTTTTTTTATTTTTTTATTTTTCTTTTTGAAGAAACATTATTAATGTTTCTTTATTATTTTCTTTTTATAGAATCTCTCTGGCTTTGATTTTAGCATTGGTTTTGGTGAGTTTTAAAATAAAATTAACTTTTTATTATTATTTTTTTTATCAAAATATTGTTATTAACATTTCATTCTTTTTTGTAGGTCTTTCAGTTAAATCTTTGAGTCAATCATTTTTTTTTGTTATTTTTTACTAAAATGTTGTCATACTATTAAAGTGTCTTTTTTTAAAGCTTTTGGCTAGCTCTTCTTGAGCTTATGGGTGAGTTTTAACTGAAACTCTTTTTTTTATCATTAATATACAATATTAAAATTCAGGTTTGAATTGATGTTAGTTTAGAAATATAGATAGAATAATTTGTATATACGTATAAATAATAAATAAATAAATTAAATTTAAAAATAACAAAATTTCACATTAAAATTATATAAAAAATAAAATAAAATCAACTAAAAATTGGCACTAAAATTATCTAAAAATCGTAATCAATATTTTGCCAATTTTTTACTGGCTATTCCACTGATTGTTACTCAATTTCTTATATTTAAAGATATCTGGAAAATAGTCAAATTGTAACCACCTGTCTGATCAACTTTAGGGTCTGAAATTTTTTAAAAATCGGCCAGCTTTAAATCATAATTCAGTCTAAAACTAGCTCTACTAATACTGGCTGAACTGGAGTATTTTGACCAGTATTTTTGTAATATTGCCAGACAAAAAATATGACCAGGCTTTTGAAATTAAAGTAAAGGAAATTAGGGTGTGTTTTTTGTTATTTTTTTTAATTAAGTTATTTATTTTTTTTTCTTTTTTGTAGTATTACCAAATGAAAAAATACAACCAAACTTTTGAAATTAAGGTAAGGGAGGGCTTGAGGAGATGCTTTTTGTTATTTTTTTTAATTAATTAATTATTTTTTTTTTTTTATAGTATTACTGGATAAAAAATATACCTAGGCTTTTGGAATTAAGGTAAGGGAGAGCTGCAGAAAAATATCATGTTCATGTGATTTGTGATGTTGATCATTTCTAAAATTGTATATGATAAATCTATTATTATATAATATTGGATTTTTACATTATACTTTCATATACATCTCTTTTTTTTCTATTTTACCAAAATTTAATAAAATCATGGATTCAAGTAATCTAGTAAAATCATGTTCTGGATGTTTAAAACATACTCTCTTGACTTTTTTGATAGAAAAAAAATATGTAATGCATGCAGGTTATCTAATAAAAATCGTCAGGTGATTTCATGTACTAATCAGAAAAGACAAATAGAAGAAGAACATGAAAAAATCAAGACAAATTAATATATTTACATTGAAAATCTGGCAGAGGTTATAGTTGAAAATATTATAAAATTCAAGGAAAACACACATTCAGACAGTAGTGATACTTTTGAAGTGTCTTGTTTCATTAATATAACAGAATTTCAAGATAATTCTAAAATAATAGCTGATAATATTGCTGAAGTTATATCAGAAATTGATAAATATAATTGGGTGTATGTATTGATATAATTATTTAATTATTTAACTGTCTAATTAATAGTTTAATCATATATCTTGCAAAATTTTTTAGTTATAATAATAAGACTGAAAATAAAAAAGGAATCATGTATCATTATCTTTGCTCTCAGAACAATAAAATGAGTAAAAAATTGTGTAAAAATCCAGATATAACTAAGCAAATAAATACAATTGTAAAGGAAGAATAAAGATTTTAATTGATAAAACTGAACACATTACATATATTATAATTAACCATTACATCTTGCACAATTTACTATCAGATATATCTGTTTTAGAAACTATTAAACAATTTATTAAAAACAATGTAGATTTATTTTCACAAACTATATACTTACAATTGGTAGCTAATGGAATGGATATTGCCATCAGACAGAAACAAGTTTACTACTGGTGGTCAGTTTATATGATAGAACAATATAAATGTTATAAAAATTCTTTTATTTCAGCATAACATTGGCTTAATAAATTTATTATTCAACACTTTTTATAATGGATAGCCCTGTTCATATTATGCAATTGTTTTTCTTACTGATATTGAAAAATTACTTAAAGAATAAAATATAATCATAAATGAATGTGGTAGTAATGTGATATAGATATCACCTGTAAGTAATATTCGTATAGTTTTATTTTATTTTATTAAGTATTTTATTAACAATAATAACATCTTTGTATGAATATTAGATAATACAAATGATCAAAAATATGAATTATATATTTTAATTGTTGAAGTTAATGAAATAGGTTTTCTATTAACTTATTTGTTTCTTAAAACAAATGGAGAATCAGGTGCAAATAATAAAACAAATGTAATCACAAATAAAATTTTTAAAACAATTTTATAATCAGATTTTACTTAACCCAGTATTTTTTAATAGATAAGAATTTTGCTCAGCACAGATGATTTGGCCTGAAATAACAATTTAACTTTGTAAATGGCACATTTAATAGGCAGTTAAAACAAAATTAAAGAATTATAGAGCAATGTTACATACAAATTATAATGAATATTAGGCAAATAGAAAGTTTCCATTCATTGATAAACAATTTATTCCAACAGTACCAGCAAATAAAAAATCAAAAATTAGATTTTTCCTGAAGAATATCAACTTTTTATTTGGAATTTAATGAATTAGTATCTTCATTTACATCCACTAATTCCAAATTCAACTGGATAATTTTTAAATTCAAGTCAAATTTATGAACAAGCTGTCCAAGAAATATATAATTATTGTAAAAGAAATTCACTTATATGGATTTGAAGCCTCCATAGTTGGTACATCATTTAAAGCTTTTAACCAATCAATGATAAGATCCAGTCGATCTGATCAAGAAGGATGTTAGAAATTTTAGGCACATTCAGTATTTTCTGAAATATCTATCTTAAAGACAATCATGTTCATAGAGGAGCATTGAAAATTGATTAAACAGAATTTTTTGTACAAATATTTTTGACCAAGACTTAATTTAGTTACATATATTTTATTAAAAAAGATTATTTCTTTATAAGAACGAAAGTTTTAACAAATTCTTTATGAACAGGAGTCATCAGATTGAAAGCAGAGTGGAAAAAGTTAAATTAAACTTTATATAAAATAATAGTTATGGAACAGATGTAACTAAATGGATTTGTAGATGTACATATTATCTTACAAATCATTTCATGATCTGTAAACATCTAATTTACTATGGTGGTTGTCACCTATAAACTACACAGTCTGAAAATTTAAATTCTATTTATTTATATTGTGTAACTTGTTTTATAGTACTTTATGAAGTATAATTTTGCCGCGTAAGCGGCAAAAATTTTTTTTGCTAATATTCCATGGA
>JADRCO010000543.1:0-31242 GCA_021464525.1 Rhizophagus sp. LPA8_4_AMF
AAAAAAAAAAAAAAATTTTTTTTTTAAAAAAAAAAAAAAAAAAAAAAAAAAAAAAAAAAAAAAAATTGTTTTTTTTTTACAATATATATATAAGTATTTTCAAACAATTTTTTGACTTTTTATTTTTACTTTTTTAATATTTTTTAAAAAATCTGCATCCTTTTTTTATAAAACAAGAAAAAAAAAGGTTTTTTTTTTTTAAAAAAGGTTGAAAAAATTTTTTTTTTTTTATCATTTATTTATAAAAAAAGTAATTTTTTTTACGTTGATCTAATAAAATTCGGGAAATTGTTAATGTGTGACGATACGTTATTAGCTGTATTGTATTAAATTAGTGAAAAAAAAAAAAAACTTGTTTAGTTCATTACACAGATAAACCTTGTTTACCCTAATCGACCAACCAAAGAGATCGTAAATCTTTGACTTTTCCATTATTCATTGTGATTTTGTCATTATGCTTTAATGATTTATTTAAAATGTTTATTTTGACGGAGTTATAAAAAAAAACACATTACACATTACGTTACATTTACAGTAAAAAAGAAAAAAATATTATAAATTCATTTTTTATCATTAAATAAAAATTCAAAAAATTTTATTTTATTTTATTTTTTTTTTTTTGAAAAATTCTCAAAATTCTCATAACAATAAAAGAAAACCATATGAATATATATATAAATACTTATTTATTCTCCCGCCAATTTTAAAAAGATTAAAGTTTCATATCGCATAACTCCGCAAAAAAAAAAAGATCATTTCCTAATGAATGTAAATCATTAATATTTTAATAGTTTGATTCCCAACACTTCCCCGAATTTATAATCATAAAATTCCATGTTTAAGAAACCAGGTGTTATTTAAGAATAAATTATTATGAAACACTGAATGATTGTCAAATTTCATTGTATTATTTTAAGGGGTGTCTTATTCAAGGGAATCCACACCTGAAATTTTTTAGAATAAAGAATAAAGAATTTACCTTCTTAAATTACCCATAAATAATTATATTATACCTGGGTACTATATAAATAGGGTTAGATGGCGTTTTATACTTGTATTATGTTTCTAAACACTTTTAATAAAACTGTATATGGTAACTTCATGTTTGGTTATGAGAATATCACCTCATAATAATTGACCTAGATTAGAAGAACTCTGGGAATTTTTTATTTTTATTATTTTTTTATTATTTATTATTTTTTTTTCTTGTGCGCAACACGATGTGACATTTTTTCATTTGTGCACAGACCAAATCATTGTTGTAATTTCTAGGATAACAGGAGGATGATAATGATATAAATGACGTTAATGCTGCTGCGTTTATTAGTTCATTAAAGGTTCCATGCTGAATGTCAAAAGATGCAACTAAAAACTTCATATGGCATCCGTCTATCAATGAACGGAAAGTCGGAAACAAAGAAATTAGGAATTATTTATTGATGGGTTTTTTAAATCTCCTAATTCGCTTATTTCGGCGTTTATTAATTATCCATTAAAGGAAAAATATTACAATGAGTTCATGTGTAAAAATAAAAAAGGAATTCAGAGAACAATGTAAGAGTGCATTACTATGCAGTATTATACCCCCAATCAAACGTCAAATGAACATTGTTATTTAATCTTTTTTTCTTTAAATATCGAGATTGGGTGTTTGTGTAACTTCTTTCATGATAATTTTGGGAAAATCCCGTTTGAATAATATTGAATCATGTGATTTAGTTTGCTCCAAAAAAAACACGTGCAGTCGTGTCTGCATTAGTCGCATATGGTTCGTTTATTACGGAATTATGTTTTAATTATTTATCGTAGGAAGAGACTAAATAAATAATAAATTGTTTTTTGTTTGATACATAAATAAATATGAGGAATTGAATTGTGGTGTTGATATTCTAGAATGACGTCGAAATTGACCACGAATGTTGATCTATCAAGGCGTGATACTTACTTAGATGCTGTTCAGCTTTAAGTAGTTTTTTTGTGATAACAGTAGCATCATACCGATATTGCAAGTCACAGTTTTCATCAATTTCATTCCATTGAGATTATTAGTTGATAGTATACATAAATCTGATTCCAAGTTAGCAATGCGTTTTTCGATTGGAATAACAATTCGTGCAACATCTTGAAACATCGCAACAGTATTGGAAGATGTAATTCTTTTTTTATAAGGTGATTTTGAATGTGGTTGATCATTACTGATTTTATTTTTGGCAATTTGTTTTGTCCATTTATTCCTCTTAGCATTTCTCTTCCACTTTAAAAAAAATGAATAAAATAAAAAGATATGAGTTAACCAAAATATAACCAAAGAAAGTTTGCACATAGTACTCACATCAATCTATAAACTATAGAACAAGACCACTATCAGCGATTCAAACTTCCATTATTCTAGCAAATAAAGTATTGTTTTTTGACTGTTTAAGGAAGGCACATAGTTGGTTCCTCCTCCAAAACCAACAGATCTTAAAACAGGGCTATTTTCAAAAACTTGAATTGCACTTTTACGGATCGTACTGTTCAATACTTTCACGATTTACTGACTAACAGCACAGTACCTGTCAATTTTTTAAAATTTTATGAGTTTTACAGAATCGTGAAAATAATTATTTAATATAGTAGGTCTTTCTCGATATTACATAAAACTTCTCCAATATCTTTGCTTGCACAATAATACTTTTAAGATTTTGTCGCAAGTCTATTCTTGCACAAGCATACGTGAAAGTATTCCATGTTGGTGGGGGGGAATAGAAATTAGGAAGAGTATATAAGCTTGCTGTGTTTAAAAACAGTTCTATATATTATTATTTAATAGGAAGCTTAAGTATATAAGCTTGCTGTGTTTAAAAACATTTTCGTGTATTATTATTTAATAGGAAGCTTAAGTATATAAGCTTTCTGTGTTTAAAAACATTTTCGTGTATTATTATTTAATAGAAAAGCTTGAGTAGTGATTATGATTTTTTTTAAAAAAATGATCCCACCGCAGCATCGTTCGTCAACGAAAGGAATTCTGCTTTCCTTTTTTTTAACTCAAGATAATAAAATTCGATAAAACAAATGAATTTATTTATTAAACACACATGATTTTATTATCTTCTAACGACCATATTCTTGCATAAATATTATATGTAAAAATATTATGTGTAGGTGCGTGGTAGTGGCGACCTAGATATGTGTAATAGTTATTTCGCGGATATCAATGATTTTCACGGCGCAGCCGGGAAAATCATGATATTCCAGTGACTTCGTGGTTTATATCACGGTATCCGTACCAAAGCCCTTTAATATACTTATTTTGACCAATAATGATAGACTTTTTATTCCAATATTTATAGAATTTTTACCCATCTTTTTAAATAAACACCACCCGTGAGAATATCAAGAAAAAAAATCACAATTTTTAACTAGGAACCGTGGGATAAACTGACATTATCCCATGGAATACTCACTGAGGGTGATGTATGCTTGACCAGTGGAGAAAATGTTTCCGTCCAATGCGAGGGTGACCTTCTTTAGGGTCAATCCTTGGGTCTTATGGACAGTGAGCACAAACAGTTTTGTAGCGGAACTGGTTGGGGGGGGATAGGAAGCAAGTTATAGATAAGTGTGTTGATTTGTTAGGCAGTTTCCTTAAATCCGATGATATGGTAGTGTGTTGATTGTGGTTTGGAATGTGAACTCTAAATGGCATTGTTCTTATTTATGAGGAGATATTGTTTATCCGTATCTCTCTATAAGCTAGTAGAATGTCATGTTACCATGTTGATGTTGAGGAGATTTTAGGAATAACGGATAGAATAGGGTCCAAGTGATAGCACGGAAGACAGTTTGACCGGTGATGGAGGGAAGTTGAGCGAGATTTCCTACTACAGTTTATATACCGATACCATAAAAGATAGAGTTATGAATTCTTGTGAGTATGTTGGATATAAAATCAAGTAGCTCAGTAGAAATCAGAGAGATAATTATTGTGGCAACCTTTTTTAGGTGAATATTTAATGTTTGTGAGGGTGCACATATAAAAGCCGATCGGTTTCCCTCTGAAGTTTTTATGTGAAGACACCCGTGGGTTCTAGTAAGAGAAAGAAGAGAAAGTTTGATCATTTGTTGTGAAATATATTTATGATTAAATTTATGATATAGTACCCGTCTCTGCATGAAGTAATACGAACACATTGAACTTTCTAGACGCCTTAGTAGAATTGTGAAAATAACAAAAGCTACAAGTTTTGCAGGCACTTTTTTAAAAAATAATTTTTTTTGTAATTTTTATTAAGGAATATGTTTTTTTTCGCGTCTGCGATATATCGCATCTCCCTTTTTTGGGGTCATCTAAAGCAGAGGAAAATCACGTGACCTCGAAAAATATGATTAGATTAAGTTTTTTATAAACAAAGATTAATGTAAAACTTGAAATTCATAAAATGAATGTATTTTGATCCGTTCTGTAAGTTTACTTAAGGAAAGAAAGTGGATTTTGAATATCGTTTTTGACTTTACATATGAATGAATGAATTTTGCCGATCATAACCAAAAATGGATAACAAAAATGAAAAAAGTCGAATAAATCAAAAACAGTATTCAAAAACCCCACTCTGTGCTCTAAGTAAAGTTGCAGAGCGGACTAAAATACACCTAGTATGTATGGTTTAAAAAGGTTGTGTATATGGTAGAAAGTTTTATTTAGGAAAAACAAAATTTTTCGAAGTCACGTGATTTGGCTCCGCCCCTTTTTTGGAAATTTTTATATATCTGATATTAATTATGTCGATCATTTTTATCGTTGATTTCCCATTTTTAAAAAAATCCTGGCGTGAGACCTTATACACATATTATAGACTATAAGAAACATTATACTATGCGTATTTTTGGCTGCTCTACAAGTTTTCTTAATATGTCAAAAAGGGTTTAGAATGTTATTTTTGACTTTTACATGTAATACATTATAGGGGTGCGCCATATCGCAAGTGCGATAAAAAAACAAAACCCTTTTATTATTAAATATACGTAAAATTCTTTCCATTTTTTTTCTCAAGCTAAAATAATAACCGTAATAATACTACAATATTGCTTGCTAAAATAAAAATATTTCTTTTGTTTTTTTTTTTAGATTTTAATTTATTTCTCACGTATAAAAATTTCTTCTTTTCGCGTAAATAATTTTATGAAACTGAAATTAATATTATATAAAATTTACCAAAAAAGTACATTTTTACGTAACATAATTTACGTTGTTAAAAAAGTACGAATAAAGGTCAAATGCGAATAATGAAATTAAAAAATGTAATATGCAGTATATAGTATTTATATATTATTGAATGATTTAAACTATATAATAGTCGAATGCGGCACGTAATATTATCGGTTTGACGGGACCGTTTTATAATAAACTATCCAATAATTTATTATTATGCTAATACATAGTAATAAGACCAAAATAACAATTATGTAAAATATGCATGAACTTATGAGGATAAACAATAATATTTTAATATAAATAAGACACGAATTCAGGGTGAGCCGCTAATCTATTGTCATTAGGAGTACAATTAGGAATAAGATTAAAATTAGGATTAGGTATTCATAAATCTATTTGTCTGATGATCATTCTACTGCTTATGCCTTTTTTATTCAAGAGACTACATCACGTTACAAACCATACATAATAGGAAAAAAATAGTTAACTGATTTCTATATCATGATAATGAAATAAGATATTAATAACGTCATGATCTTTAAATCTTAAATATTGTTTTGGTTCGAATCTAAAATAAAGCAAAAAATTTAAAAGATACTCAATTTATCCTAATCAAATCAAATTAAATATTATTTAAAATTTAATTAATTCATATATTTTTTTGATCCTAGATTTTTTTTGGATAGTTTATTTTATAATTTACGGCTTCGAAAATTTACGCTTTTTTTTTATTACATCTCTAATACATAATAACGATGCTAACAAACTATTTTAATCAATAAAATAAGTATAGTCAGTAGTAGCATAATTTTATATGTCACAAGGGGGGTGCATTAATAGAGAACTATAATTATTACCCTGCTTTTACCCTGCTGCCTAATGTGGCTTAACAGCAATTTGTTATCGGCATACTAATAAGTTAATTGACTATCATCATACTGTGAAACGTTATAGGAAATTTAAAGAAAATAAATGCGGCGCTGCTCTTGGTCTAAGCAATTTGTGACTCTTCCTTTTTGTTCTAAAAAAAAAAAAAAAAAATATTTTTTTAAAAAAAATAAAAAGCAAAAAAAAAAACAAAAAAATGATAGTCTTATTCCTTCGAGTTTTGTATATTTTTTATCTAATAATGTGCGGAATAACACGTGAGTTGATCGTTACAATTTTAAGAATTATTTTGAGAAAGTAAAATTTGATTCGTTGGTTATTTTTAATCGAAATTATAGACATAAGATTATTCGCACTTTTGGATTTGATTGAAGTTGAATCACCAATATATAGTCAAAAGAATATAAATAAAATCAATGATGATAGTTCTCTATTGTAAGTAAAAAAAGTAGTTATACATCATATGAAAAATTACCATCAAACTATTATATTAATAATAAAAATATCAAACCCGTTGCTTTAAATTTCAGATACCTTTGTTTAGTTATAGGAGCGATATGTTATTCAGGTAAGTTAGTGACTATAAAAAAAATATATCATTTGAAATACTTTATTGATTCTTTTTTAATATTATTGCTAGCCTATTCATTTGTCAAATTTGGATGGAAGAGCACAAGACAGAACGGCGATGAAATAGGAGCTCATTATTTGTAAGAATATAAATACAATATTTAATTAAAATTTGATTAAAATTATTTACTAAATTTATTAAATTATTCATCTTTGTAGAATATTAGCAATTCTTTGGTCGTTTTATTACTGTAAATATATATTTAATACATTTTTGAATTTGTATTTAATTTAAAAAACTAACAAATTTACTTAACATAAAAAAAAATAGTCGCTTTGGCAATTAGGATGATAATATTTAACGCGGAACCATTAGCAAAATTTCCATGGAAATGTAACACCACAAATAATCTCATCGTTTCAAATTTATTATTCACGATATGTAAATTAAGACTTTTAGATATTATGTTAGCTTTATTAAATCCGATCATATTATTTTGGTTAGGTTGGGCTTGTTTATTAGATTGGGATGAAATTTGGTTTGATTATTTTGAAAGATTAAAATCAAAGTTATTAAATAATAACAAAGTTGAATATACTAGTATATAATTGTACTTGATACAAATATTAATAAATTTAAATGAGAAAAAAAAAGGTTAACTTGTTACCGTTGGGAATTTTGCGTCATAAATTCATTATAAATTTCTAGAAACACGAATTTGTCGATCTCGGAACGTAAAACAATTAGAGTACTTTTAATTGGAATGATTTTATTATTTGGCGTTTACACAATTACAAACAAACCTTTTATCTCCTTATCTCGTACATAACCTTAACTCGAAAGAATTTTAATATTTGAATATTTATACGGCAAAATATAAAGTGAAAAAGGGAATCTTTCAAATATATAAATAACTTTTTGAAGAAATCAAGAAAAGTCAAAAAGTTCTGACCATCAAAACTTATCATACAACTTTTATAAATTATTATTATTTATATATTTTTTTTTTTCATTGATATTTTCAAAAGGAGTAGAATTTTTACGCAGTCGTACTTAAGTAGTACTTCCGTCTTCCCGCAAAAATATCCCGTCGTCTTGTAACAATTTCCTGACCAATTAAAATTAGTTTAGGGTTGTATGCAAGTTATTTATAAAATGACGTAACAATGACCTTAGAAGGTAAAAAAAGGGACTAAGCTTTTTTTTTTACTACATGGAAAATTATTGCGGTAACTACTTTTTATGGCGTTCGTTAATCATGTTAATCATGTTTGTTTTAAAAAAAATATACGGGGAAATCCGTTTCATAATTTATGGGAAATTATATAAGAATACAATTTTACATTTTTACGATAAAATTAAAAAAGTTAATTTACCAATAATTTTTAGAATAAAATGATCCACAAATTATTAACAATTACAAGACCTATTCAATTCATTATCTTAATGATAATAATCGGGTTGGGTAAATGAATTTTTTTTCCTTTTTTTTTAAATAAAAAAGTAAGCAAATTTATATTTATATGTTTGTTTATTTCTAATAATAGAAATAGCTCAACTATTGGCATTTCGTGCTAATAGGTCTCAATTCTCGTTTCCTAATGTAAATTATGCGGCACCGTTGAGCTCGGATGGCAATGTTTCATGGTTTGTCTATTTTGAAGATATGAATATGTAAGTGAAATATTAGTTAAAGTATATTTTTTTTTTAGTTAAAGTATTTTTTTTTTTTAGTTAAAGTTAATTTATTTTTTTAGTTAATTATTTTTTTATTAAAGAATTTTTTTTGTTCAATCATTCTAGTGTTCATGGAATTAAAGTATTTTATTACATTGTAATAATATTAACCTTGCTTGGTCCACGTGAGTCATTATTATTATATTCTGTTATATATATATATTTTTTTGTTAAAAAATTTTATCTTTTTTTAGAATTCTTTTGGAAAAGGTTTAATAAATCGCCAATTTTATTTAGAGACAGATATTATGAAATGTAAAGTATTATAATTTATAAATTTCTTTTTCTTGTACATGATTTTTTAAATAATTTTAATAATTTATTTCTTATTTATTTATTTTTTTTTTTATTTATTTTATTTTTAGTTTTTATTTAGCAATGTGGTTTACAGTCAGTAAGTTTTTCAATTAAATTAATATAATTATATGTTGTTTTCATACAATAATAATAATAGTAATATGATATATCATCTTTCATCAAAGGTCTTACAAATTTAAAACCAGTATTCTCAGGAACAAGTTTAAATTGTAATGATTCAAATTGGGGATCTCAAGGTTATAGATGTAAAATGTTTATTTCGAGTGAATTTTTTAGTATACTTATGACAATTAGTTGGTTAATTTCAACTTGTTTATTACTTAAGTATTTAAAAATACATAAGGAAGAAATAGCTGATAGGAATGCAGATAGGAATAATAGGAGGAATAAGAGTGATAGGAGGAATAAGAAAAAGGAACCAAAAATTAATAATGATAATGATGATACTGGGAGTGTTGAGAATGTTTAAAAAGAGAAATAAAATAAAATAAAAAAAGTAAATTAGTTTTTTACAAATTTTGATAGTTTTGATAGTTTCGACAATTCTTGACAGTTTCGACAATTTCTGGTAGTTTCGGCAAATTTTGACAATTTCAACAGTTTTCAGCAGTTTTACAGTTTTGACAGTTTCGGAGGTTTCGGATATTCGGTAGTTTCAGTACTAGGTAGTTTCGGTAATTTTAAATATATGTTTAGAAATAAAATTATTGTAAATTGCAATAAAATTCTTCTTCTATAATATTATAATACTTTCTTATCAATTTCTGTAGTTCGGCATAGAAACTAAATATGTAATATCCATCTACAATTCGGTATTGAAACTAAATATATGACTAGAATAAAGGATAATAAAATTTCGCCATAGAAACTAAATATGTGATTAGAATAAATATTCTTTATATCCATCTACACATTCGGTATTGAAACTAAATATATGACTATAATAAAATTCCTTCACGATTTATCCGTCTACAAGTTCGTCATAGAAACTAATATGTGATATCCATCTACAGTTCGGTATTGAAACTAAATATATGACTAGAATAAAGGATAATAAAATTCTTTTACGATTTATTCATCTACAAGTTCGTCATAGAAACTAATATGTGATATTCATCTACATTCGGTATTGAAACTAAATATATGACTAGAATAAAGGATAATAAAATTCCTTTACGATTTTATCCGTCTACAAGTTCGGCATAGAAACTAAATATGTGATTAGAATAAGTAATTAGTAAATTGTAATAAAATTCTTTACAGGCATAGAAACTAAATGATTATAATAAGTAATTAGTGAATTGTAATAAAATTCTTTACATCTACATCTCGGCATGGAAACTAAATATGTGATTAGAATGAATATTCTTTATATCCATCTACAATTTGGTATTGAAACTAAATATGTGATTGAAATTCTTTATTATAATATATTCACCTATAATACTTCATTATAAAGTTCTTACAAGTCTCTCGTAGTGAAAAAAAAAGAATTTAAATATCTAATAATCATCCACGAATTGAAAGTAACCATTTCTAATTGAAAGAAATTAATATTTATTGATATGTAATACTAAGTTTCGTTCATTGTTTTATATAATAATGAGAATGAGACTTTTAGAGGCTCTTTTTAAAAAAAAAAATCAAATGTTTTGACCACAATATCACGTGATTTTAATAATCGGGTTAATTATAAATTAATCATCGGTGTAAAGCACAAATAAGGCTAAGATTATAAATAATAAACTTAATTAAAAATGTCGGTAATTAAAAATGTCGGTAACGTGGCTTCAGTAAGTATGGTAGTATATCAAAAGGTAACAGTAATACTAACTTTAATAAATTTACCGAAATTTATAATTCATCGAATATGTAAAGTAAATCCACCTATTAATTAATATACCATAATTGGGAATTAGAAATTTCTTTCAAAATAAAAGACAGTTGTAATTTGTAATGGACACTTGGAAAATTGGAATCATATAAAATAAATTTTTTTAGTACTTTGAAAATGGAGAAAAAATGGAGGAATACAAAATTTTGAAAAGTCATGTGATTAATTAACTACCGACATATTAATTTCGGCATAAAAAGAAAATTATTAAGTTATTATCAATCCATAAAAAGAAAATATTCTCAATCTTCGATCGGAACAACTTTTACTTTCAATTTTCCAAATATTTGAAAATAATCGACAAGTGTTTCATATATCCAAAAACGAATAACGTTTAATCAAAGCCCCCTCCCAAACACAAAAAATACAATCAAAAATACAATCAATTGCATCATAAGTTAATTTTAGTATCAACTTTATATAAAAATAACATTATTCAATTTATACCAAAAAAAGTAAGATATTGGGCTAAGAATTAGATGATCCATTCACAATTAGTAAATGATTTGCAAATATATCTTAATTTTTAATACTAATTGACGTCGATTTTCTACTTGCCTCCTCTTTAGGATTGAACGTTAAACTTGCGTAATGATAACGCTAAGAAATTGTGTTCAACTACAGTACAATAAGTATCAATATAACTATGACTATAAATAGTTACGGTGACTAATATTGCCAATTCTTTTCATTTTTTTAATGAAAACTTTTCGCTTTTTGCGTGAATGATAAACAGTATATAAAAGAGTCGAATCCTTTTGATAAAAAAAAAGAACTCATCGAAACTTTTTGTTTTTTCTTTTGTGAGATAATTAAAAAAATGACTAAAAAAGGGTTTTACTTATGTTTAAGAATTACACAATATTTAGCTTTATTATGTATAATTGGGTTAGGTATTAATAAGAAATTATTATATAGCATTTATTCTTTTTTTTTTATCGCTTGGAAAATTCAAAATAAAAAATTATTTTGTTTTTATTATAGAAATAACTCAATTAGTATTCTTTAAACGTTATAAGGATGCTATATCATTCGAAGATTCTACTACCTGGAAAGATTGGTTTGAAAATTTTTACAAGTAAATAAAATAAAAAGAAATTTATGTTTTTTTTTGTTTTTATTTCTAAATTATTATTATTATTATTATTTTTAGAAGACATGGAATCAAATATTTTTATTATGTAGTCATTGTAATTACATTAATATATATTCGTAAGTATTTTATTTATTATCTCTTCTTTTTTTTATAAATTCATAATAATAAAAAAAAAATCAATTCATAGTGTATAGTCTGATTACTTTTACACGTCGATGGAAAACTGGCCCATATCGAAAGGTTATCTTTGTCGACATGTATGTTTTACAATCCAAGTATACTTGTAATTATTACGCCATTTTATGCATATCACTTAATTACTTAATACTTTTATTTCTATTTATAGCTTCTTTTTATTATTATGGTTAGCAGTCGGTAAGTAAATAAATTAATTTAAAATCCTCTTTTTTTAAAAAAAAATTTTTTTTTTGGGTTAAATCACAAACCATTTTTATAATTATTTTATAAAGGGTTCACAAATATTTATCCGATATACTTTGACGGTTCTCTAAATTGTAATGTAAAAGAAGAATTCAAAGATATACCTGGTAGTCTAACAGAATGTCGTGCTTATCTTGCGAGTATGGCTATTGGTTGGTTCATGGCTTTATTATTCTTACATACGGCCATTCATTCAGTATATTTATGGTCTCATCGTGATAAAATCCATAGTCAACATCAAAATGAAGATAAAAATGTTTCTTATCCTAATCCAGATAATCCCGTGGTATAAATGATGTCAATTGATGTAATGATCTTGAAAACACGATCTAGATCCAAATTTGACTAGATTTATTACATGACATCATTTTATCTAAAATTACTAATAATTTTTAATTATCTGAATATAGTTTAATAGATATAATTGTAGATAATATCATTTAATTTATCCCCAAATTAGCATTATTTATTTAATTAAAAAAAATAGAACATTAATTTATTTTTATCTATTTATAAATTAGATGATGATGCAAAATAAATAAGAAATTTCATCGTTTCAAACGCTCTTTTTGTTTTAGTGAACGTTTGTTTCTTAACTTGAAGATTCTTACAGTACTTTCTTTTAGTTGAGATAAGCACTTGTTGGAATCGCTCAGAATGATTGTTCATTGTGCTTTTCCTTAGTATCGTTTCTATGATGACATGATGATGTTTCATGATAAAAGAATAAGAAAATTTAAAAAATTATTTATATCCTAAACCGGCCCAATTAAGCAGTGTTGTCAGTGTTGTCATTAGGACAGGACATGTCCAAAGATTTCAACAATGTCCAGGACATCATGACATCAAATCACGTGACATTAAATTTGTAACTGTTCAGTTTAATAAATTATAGCCCATTTGATTCGTCGAATATTCATAAACTTTGACAATTTTTGGACGGGATATTAGACAGGACTAGATATTGTCCTGAACATGGCAGGACATGTCCCAATGTCCCATGTACAACGCTGGTTACTACTTACTAGTTCTTGTATAAATTTTTAATATTGAGCGGACATACAAACATTTATCTTCATAAATTGAAGAGGTGGGAGAAGTTCACGACATGTTTATATCTGGGGAAGGAATCAAAAAAACTTTATGTCTAGTACTATCTAGTACAAGAAAATTTATTTTATATCAAGTTGATAAATAAAAACTGACAAAATGAAAAGCCAAAGATACTTTTTTTATGCTTTCTTATAAAATTAACATAATGAAAATCTTGAAGTAAGGAGCCTTGATTGCCCTCTACTTTTTACTCTTTGTTACATATATTGGTTTGTTTTAAAATGTGAGACATTTTCTCAAAAAAAGTTATAAACATTAAATTCGGGACCGGACCGATTTAAATATAAGAAATTTGTCCCACTTAAATTATGATCCTTTTATAAATTTTTATATAAAATTATTTTTGACTCCTTTTAGGGATCGTTTATATGTTACACGGTCGTAAATCAAGTTTGTTAATAATCTTAGCATGTCAATTGTGTCATATATTTTATTAGGCGATAATTATTTACTTAAGTATATTTTTGATAGGAACGTTATTATTAAGGATTTAAAAGAAATTTGCTAGTATGTAAGGAATGGAAATTATGAAGTCGTGATTAATTAAAATTTCTTTTTTTTTTGACATAAAAAAAAAATAGCTAGTAATAGGGAACGAAGTCCTCTGCTATATCATTTTGCCCTAACCATGCGTAAGAGACTTCCCATTAAAGTATGAGGATATGCTATAACTTCATTCATTCAGTTATAGCATTTATAATTCGCATTGCTAAGATTCTTTGTTTTTCGTCTAATTTTAGTTATTTAATTATCTGTTATTATTATAACGTGTTATCTTAATAAATAATAAGCGTATTCAATAAAATTTCGATAAAAGATTTTCATGGATTTTCTGAACTTCTGAGAATTGGTTTTATTCCTTTTTTTTTTGATTGGTCGGATTTAAATAGATTTATTTGAGCGTTTATGAATTTAAAAGACATATTATGTAAAAATTTTCGTTCGTCATCATTTTGTCACGTGATTTCTATAATATGATCGAGTCTAACATGCAACCAATTATCGATTCGAAACTCGATTGAATTCTTAGATTTCATAAACATATAGAAAAAGTATTCGACAAAAGTACGCTAAAAATCTGTGATGCAATTTAAACTTTCAATGACTTTTTATGGAATTGGACCTTCCAATTCTAATTCTTATATTCTCAATAATTTTCAATATACGTAAGTAAATACATGTGTTTTTATGTGCATTGGAAGCTTCCAATAAATTTTTTTTTGGAATTGGAAGTAGTACTAGTATTGGAAGATTTGTGAAATCCAAATATGCTTCCAACTTCTAATGCACATCACTGCGCAATTTGTTTTTTTTTTTACAGAAAATATTGGGGTATTACTATATTCCAGTCAATTTACTTGAATTATTTATTATAATTGATTATAAATATTATTGTTTATCATTAAAATTTACCGTTATTTTCATAATACATAATTTCATTCGTTTTTTTTGTTTTTGCATTGTTTCGGTTATTACCTTAAATTAAATTATAAACATTATATTTTTAAGAACTATTATTAGAATAAAAATTTGATTTATTTACATTATATTAAATTTCAAAGAATTAATTAATTAAATATGTACTTACTTACTTAGTATATCTCCATTGATCTTAAAATAATTTTTTTTAAACGTATCATATTAAAAAACTTATAATCTTTTATTTTTTTTCTTTATTTGGATTATTTTTGTAATTAAACACTTAACTATTTTTTATTTGTTTGGTTTTAAAACATTATTAAAAATGGTAGAAATGTTCGATTTGTTGATTTTGATTTTGTGTTCAAGCACGCAACTTTTTACGTATCCCGCACACATTTCCTAAAATGGACAATAAGTTTGATCGACATGAACTTGTCGTACTGATTACATTGTAACTAACGCATGATATGTTAAGTTCGTACAGGATAAATTATGTTTATTACTTTAGAAAATCGTATAATAAAAGATGCGCGAAATGTTGTAATTATTCCTCAGGAAGAAAGAGAATTGATTTCAAATAATAAAGTGAAACTGCAATTTTACCAATATATATGTATCGTTAAGTTTAAGAAGTAAAAAAAAATGAAACTCAAAAGTATTTTAAACTTTAACCAGCCTGTAATCGCGAGAAAAATTAATTACAAGCATGTATAAGACATATTATGTGTTAGGGAGATACAAGGTTGTTTATATTTTTTATTTCATATGACAACTTGTGTACAAAAAAAATTTTTTTACAAATACCCCATGTTTCCCATTTTAGCTCTTTATTTCAACTTGGAATAATTTTCTGATTGTTTGTTCAATCAAATAACGTGCTTAACCAAAAATCCTGATTTTATAACGTACAAAAAAAAAACATGAAATATTTCAGTTCGTCAATATTTCAAGGTGTCATTCTTGGTTGGATTTCTTCCACTTTGATATTGATATTTGCAATTTTTGTGGGAATGTGGGGCAAAATAACGGGACTTGATGTCGTGTGGAACTTGCGTGTTGGTTTATTTTTAACTGCCGTAACAGTGACTACAAGAGTAGTATCTTTTATTGCATGTTTCATGATGCCAGCTATTTTAGCAGGAATGCTTGTCTTAAATAAAATACCAGCGCTGAACGGTTCTGGTGCAATGATTAGTCAATTAATAGAAGCATCTATAACTCGTGGTCCATTATGTACTTTAAAAGCCTGCTTTAACTCTGATAAAACTCGTACACTCGCTATTGTTATTGCTTCAGTCTTAGTTTGGCAATATACAGTATCAATATCTGATTTGTATCTTCATATAACTGCTGTCGGAAAGTCTCAACAACTGCCTGGATTAATGGTTCCAAGCGCGAGGTCATTAGATATAGCAAATAATTGTTCTTTATCCCGCCTTGATACTTGTTCTAGATTTAAACGTGGAATGACAAATCCAGGTAAAGCATTGCAAATATATCGAAATACGAGTGATACTTTTCAAATTTGGAATAATAATGATGGAGTTTATCTTTTGCAATCACCACCTTTAAATACAAGTTATGCGTATTCAGGAACTGGTATCTTATTAAAACCTTCCTGTGAAGCAATCAGTAGTATATGCAATTTAAAAGCGAGATATGGTGCTATGACAAATTATTCTTGTCCAGAATCATTATGGTACGCCTCAGGAAACACGCAAATTGTAGTATCCGATGTAAATGTTACTAGTGAAATTAATGACCCGATTACAAAAACAGTTACAGTATTAAATCCTCTACATGCAATTGTTACTATACGCTATGGTATTGAAATTGCGACAGAATACGATCCAGAGTTTGTAAAAGAAGTTCATGGTTTCATTTCAATCTTATTACATTGTCAATTATCAACCTCAACAGTTAAATATGTTGTCACCCTTGGATCTTTAAAATCATCACCACTGGGAAATCTGTCAAATTCACAACAATTTGCCCTTGGTGTTGCATCATCAGAAGGTAAAATGATAAGCCGAGCGATAGATGACGTTGAAGATATAGCACATAATACTGGAAGTAGTATATTATTTGCCAACGCATTTGCACAACAATGGGCTCAAGCGACAATTGCCGGATTTAGTAGTGGTGCAGTACAAGCAAATGGGGAAGGAGATGGAGAAGAGTATGGTTATGTACTTGAAGAGATTAAGGAACAAACTGTTGCTCCATTATCAGCTGTTTTGATTTATGCCATTGTCATCACATTCCCATTATTCATCTTTTCCTGTGTATGTCTGTTTTCTCTGCGAAATGATACCAACTGGATACTTGTTGAATTCATCTGTACACCACAGAGACTGCTTTATCAAGCTTTATTTGGGGAACATCATATGGATGATGCTTGTTCAAAAAGTTTATCAGATCAAGCAATGAGAATTAAAGAGGTTGAATGTAATATTAAGCTGGAAAAGGGACATTTAAAGTTGACAAAAACAGAGTAAATAATAATAATAGTTGAATGTACTAGTTAAATGATATCTTAATATTTTTGACAGAATATACAATATTATCAATATTATTATATTTAAAATATATTATTTTAAAAAAGTAATATATAATAAAAAAAAGTTCATGGAATAGAATTTTGTAAAATATAAATTTGTTGAGAGCATATTGTTTATTTATCATTAATTGTTCAATTTTCACAATCATTTAAAAAAAAGATCCGTAATATCTTCATGACCCTTATATGTAATACAAATACGGTATAATGCAAATTCAAGATCGAAACAAATATTTTGCCTTTTGTATATCAATCTTTAGTCAATCCTTATCTTGATATAAAGACGGCGGAGGATAATTATTTTCATTTATACAATACTATATTGCTAAGTAAATCGGGTTTTCATTAAAATGTTGAGTCTTCCTTTCTTTTTTTTATTAGTTCATTTAATTTGTTAAACAAGATTTATTTTATAGAACGAATATGTTATATAAGTTTATGGGATTTTGTGAAATATTTCGCCAAATAAACTTGTATTTATTTAGCAAATCCATCTCCAATCATCACGGGAAACGATTTAACAAATAACATAGATGACTTTATATTTTAATATTACGTTATTTCATTACAAAACTTTAGTTATTATTAGTTTTGTTTAAATAAATCAATTTAATCATATTTAGGTAAACAATATTGGTAGTTTACCAAGAAATACTATTAAAAATAATATGAGTAATTAAATAAATGATATATATTTAGATATTTTATATGATTTTTTTAGTTAGAATAAATATGATTTTAAAAAAATATCCAGCCAAAAAATAAAATTAATTCGTGATACGTTAGTCAACTGCAAAAAATGCCGATCATTTACTATAGATCAGCGGTGATAATAATTACTATTATTTTTACAGTAATTGAGAATCTCACACTTCTTAAGTAATACTACCCCAAACTATTAGTCAAATACGCGTTAAAATAATGGGTAAACGGAAAGAATATCAAGTTAGTTTAATTTCTCTTGGCTTTATAGACGAAAATTTACATTATGGGCCATTTTCTCGAGATTGGTAGGAAACGCGATGCACAAATAATACAACCAATTCTCCCGGTTTATATCCTACTCGAATAAATATGAAAACTTTAGTTATTCTTCAAAATACACATTTCTTTATTACTGTTATTCAAGGCCATACTGGTTTTTTGCAACAGCTAGGATATATTTGTGAAGCAGGAGATTTAAAGAGTGCTGTTTTTAATAATCCTTCGGGTGCAGTAACTACACTTTATCAACAACTTTTTAAAAGTGGTACTAAATTTTCTGGTCCTCTTATCATGGGTCATGGTAAGATGGAAATTGGGAAACAACTTTTAAAAGATGTTAATTTTCGTCCATTTTGTTGTTTTATTGGAAAATTTTGGTTATTTGTATATGGAGTTGATATTTCTTCAAACGAACAATTGTATTATGCAGGTCCTGGTTTTAAATCATCCTTTTATTATTCAATTGGAGTAAAGAAAGAACGAACTTTATTTGTACAAGAGATAAATTTAAAGTATGCAACTGTAAAAATGTATCAGGATTTTGAATTGAAATATACATATATTGGTAATGATCCCAATGATGTGTAGCGAAATGAGAAAACCCAGGCACAAAGCGTCGATAATAAGAAGCAAGTCCAAGGAAACTACGTAACTGAGTGATATTCATCGGTATAGGAAAATCCTTTACTTTTTGTATTTTAGCAGGGTCGGTTCAGATTCCTTTATTACTAACGATGTGTTCTAAAAACTCCAACTCTTCTTTTACAAACGAGCATTTATCAGGATTTAACTTCAAGCCAGCTTCTTCCAATCGATCAAATATATCTCGTAGATATTCCAGATGTTGTTCAAAAGTGTCAGAATAGATGATAACATCGTCCAGGTAAACCATCACAAATTTCCAAAGGTAGCCTCGTAAGACTTTATCCATCAATCGCTGAAAGGTAGCCGGTGCGTTACATAAACCAAACGGCATCACCTTGAACTGGTAAGTGCTGAACTGTGTGATAAAAGCGGTCTTGGGTCTATCTGCAGATTCTATCTCCACTTGCCAATAACCACTGGCTAAATCAAGAGACGTAAACCATTGTGCCTTTCTAAACGAATCAAGCATATCTATCATCTATCCTAGGGAGAGAATAGGCATCCTTTGTCATAACGCTATTTAACTCTCAATAATCTACACAAAAATGTAACTTTCCATTTTTCTTATAAACAAGGACTACAGGCGTGGCCTACGGACTAATAGATCTCTCAATTAATCCTTCTTGCAGCATGCGTTGAATTTCCTCTTCAACATTTTTTGACGTCTGATACCAATGTTTTTGTACTGTTTTATTTTTACTGGTATCGATTGAGTGTCATATTAAATTAGTTCATCCCAATTCTGATGAATTCCACGCAAAACTACCATGACGTTGAACAAGAAATTAGAGCAACGGTAATTCTAGATTAACAGGAAGTTTTCCAACTTTCATCTTGATGGTAGCAGGGGAGTTTCTATTCCAGGTCCTACTTCCACATGATAATATTTGACTTCTTTGGTAATCTGTTCATATTCCAGATGCGTCTTCTATCCACAATGATTACATAACTGTTGGTCATTCTCAGTGGCAACTTTCTCCAAGGTGAATTGATTGTAGGGTTGATTGGTTAATGCAAACTTCTGTTGTTCCTTGCAAGGTACAACATCATCACATCGTCCTCTACTCATTTCCTCAATGATGGCAGGCAAAAGTCGTCGTACTATCTGATAAGTTACTAAAGAATCCTGACAAGAATAGTAAGAGTTTTCTGGAGAATACAGCAAATCTCGATACCAACACTTAGCTCTTGGTCCTTTCCAGTCATATACTTATGTTGCTTTCTTAGGAGGCGTTACTTCGAATTTCTGATTTAAATACTGAAGATATCCCCATGTATAGAATTATTCACCAAGGTATATCCCATCGTTAGTTAACACAAAATCCTCACACAGATATATAGCGTCTATGACAACATCATTAAACTTACAGTCTAATACTACTGAAAATTCCAGAAGTGGATCCTGCTTCTGAACTTCATTTCTCTTTTTATCATTCCAATTCTGAACGCATTTTTGATGTCTAGGTTTTTCAAACTGTACAGTGAAGAATACACGTTCTTCCAGTTCATTATCTTTGAACTCTTCCTCTTCTTCTTTAATGGAGTCATCATCTGTTTCTTCTTCATCGGTATCTTTTTTTTCCGATCCATCATCGTCTTCTTTCAGTTGGATGATAGAATCATTAAGTCCTTGTAACTTTTGTTTCTCTTGAGGCATGAGACGATATTTAATCAGTACTTCAATTATCTGTTTACTTCAGGTGAAACTCATGGTGGATGATTCATAATCAATATTTGCTTTTACTTAACCAATCGTTTCCAACAATTGCAGCATAAGATTCTGCTTCAGTGATTATGACATTGATTGGAACAGTAATGCATCAGATGGTAATGAGAAAAGCTAACACTTCTCCTAATGGTCGTTTTCATTCACTGTTCACATTTATCATCATGGTAGTAGATGGCCTATCAATAAGGATCTTAAGGTCCTTCAATAACTGGCACGATACAATACTTCTAGCAGCACCACTATCAATAATCAACAGAATTTTAGTTCCTTTTACCGTCACATCGCAATACAACACGGTAGCCATTTTTTCCATCTCTTGTTCTCCAAGATTCATTTTTTGAACTGTAAGTTTTTGTATTCCACGTATTAACTCTGAGCGACATTTTGGTGTGACTTCTAATAACTGTCCAAAGGTTATACGAGCTTATTGATTCTTTATGTCATTTACCATGGAGTATGAAGATACGTTTAGTGAGATCAAGGGCTGAAGATTACTCTTCCTTTTCTTTTTAGATACGGAAGTCTTCTTTTTCTTAGTGGTTATATTAGCATTGATTCTCTCAGTAGCTTTAGAAGAAGTTTCTGCTGTTTCAGTAACTATCATGAGCTCAACCGATCAAGATGGTTTATTTGGAGTAGAAGGAATTTCAACAGGTCTAGGTGACTTGTTTCCTTCTGTAATAACTGGTCTAGAATATGGCTCGGCTGTTTGCATCTGACTTCTTCATTGGGCAGGATAAGCTTCGAACAAGGTATTTAATGATATAGAGGATTTATCAGATTTCGCATCTACACCTCCCGCAGATGCACTAACTAGTTTAAAGATGATTGTTGACCACTGCTAGTGGTCGCTCTATTAGCTGAATTCAGTTGTTTTAACAATTCTTATACCAGACTCTGAGTATCATTGGTGGTCACTACAGGTGTGATTATCATTGCAACAGTTGTATTCACAGGATTTGGATTACTAGTATTGGTCGAGGTAATAGGACATCGATGACTTATATATCCAGCTTCTCCACAAGTATAACAGACAATTGATCAATTCAGACCAGAAGGAACATTCGGATTTCTTTCATCACTTCGAGGTAGTCAGTTTTCTGTGGTAACTTTCTTTCCTATCTCTGTTACTTGTTCTGTCAAAGGTGCAACTAACTTAGTAAGCTCTGTGATTTCTGACGTAGTTTGACCAGCGTAATTTAATAACTTTGTCTTTCCTGATCGTAAGTTGAATTCACAACCTTTAGCTCTTCCTATCACATCGGCTAGAGTTTAATCCCCAAAGGGTTTTACTGCCATATAGAACTCAGGTTGTAATCCAGAGACAAACTTCTGAGCTTGTAAGTTATCTAGGTAGGCAAAGGCTGCATCATTACCCGCTGATAAAGTTCTTGAATGGACAAAGCATATTCATCCACACTTTCGTTGGGTTGCTATTGTCGCTGGTCTAATTCAGTCGCCCACATCTCTACCATAGTTGCAGTCCAGAACTGGGTAAGGAAAGCATACTCAAAGCTATTAACATTAGCCGCTGCTGTCCAGACGTTGATAGGTGCTAATACCGCTGCTTGATACCATACGGCAGCTGGTTCTTTTAGATAAGCAGGGACTACTTGTAACTTCCAGACAGCATTCCATCCATTAGCCGTCACTGTTGCATTAAACTCGTTTAGCCAGATAATAGGGTCTTGATTTCCTCCACTAAAAGAAGAAATCTGCGTGACGTTATGGTTACAATTTTGTAGAGCATTGTTATTCACAGCTACCGTAGCATTCAAGTTATTTATGGTGTTACTGAGATTGTTAGGCGCTAGCATTTGTCCAGTTAATGCTTGTACAGCTACCGTTAAAGCTTGAATATTGGCTTAGTTAACTTGAGCTTGGTTAAGTCGATTAGGAGGCTGTCCTTGGCCTTGGTTAAAATTTGATATATCTTCAAATAAGTATTCCAGATATAAAGGTTCAGCTATAAAGAAAAGATTTCGAGGATACCATAATATCAGAGAGGTCGGTGGTATCAGAAAAGATAGTTCATAATCTAACAGTTCGTCCTTATGCTGATAATTAGTAAATGGGTTGAGGTTAAAATTCTGGAACCTTTCTCATGCAGTATATATCTTGATAGCTAAGCAGTTGTAAGATAGCGAAGCATTCTAATATTTAACACTTAATATCAACTTTCGAATAAGATACTGCTGTCTTAATACCGTTTCTTGGCTATATTCATAAAAATATTAGACCATTTTCGCAGAATAAAATGTTATTGGAGTCTCTAAAGAATACCAATTCCAAAAATGCAAAAAATTTCTGTCTGGTGTAGTAAGAACAGGGTGACAAATACAACAAGAATCGTCAGATGATTCCACTAAAGGGATGTTAGAATATGTATGATGAAGCTGATTGTAACATATCAGGAGATTTCTATTTTTCATACAATAGGAAAAATTATCCTTTGTTATCAATTCAATGCAGGGCAATCGTACGGATAGTTTTGTTAGTTTCTGACAGAAGGCACCAATTGTTACCGAATATGTTAGTAATTAAGAGTCATATGTCTGTCAAACTATCGTAAATATCTACAAATACTGGTGGAATCTTACTCAATATTACTTTACTCGGTGCATCGGTATTGTTCGTTAAGAATCAACAGGTATATCACTACAAAATACGAAATAAGGTGACAGGTTACGACATATATAAGACGAATCTTATATGTAAAAAGGCAGAAACACAATTTAGGGTTATCTGATATATAACGATTTTATTTAAATATGAATTATACAACAAGGTGATAAAAAGTGTGTTAGGATAGGTTGTTCAATGACTTCAAGGATTATAACTTTAAGTGAACTATGACTTAGATAAACTAATCACTATTTTATTAGTGAGTTGGCAGAAGGGATATTTATATCTAATTTCTATCTAACTGCCATCTCTTTTTCTATCATCAGGAGGCAAAATCTAATCTATTGACATCCTATTGATATTGAAGTTTAATATCCCATTGTAATATCTCAATGCACTTACAATAGTAGACGGTTTTATTGTAAGCCACCTTCATCTGGATACCAAATAATTAATTTAAACCATTAATCACTATTGAGCTAATTATTCTACAATATCACTTAAGAAATATAGATAATACAAATACAGAAACTAAATAATGTAAAAACAATACATGATAATAAACAATGATAAAAATAAATATACATCATAAAGCTACATAAGTAAATATAATAAAATATAATTAATATTATCTATTTGGTTAATCTAATGTACACAAATTAACAGTTGTATATCGTCATAAATCGGTGTGTTACATTGAAAATTGATATATATGTAAATCACATCAGATGGTAATATAACCTCAGAAATTATATGTGCAATATTTCACGTAACAGTACATAATGAATGTTTAAATGATGTAAAACATGTAAGTAATTTTTTTTAAAACAAAAAGAATAGAGACAGGTGATGAAAATACACTGGCCACATCAATGCCAAATGCATCACTTAAAAAATGTATTAATAATGCTAGAAAAATACATGATCTAATTAATGCTGTAAGATTCATAAAGTTTATTCATTTTCTGTTGATTCTATATATCTCAAATCACTTAAAAGTGCATTTAAATAATTTGGTGTGCTTTCAACCATGTACATAATACAATTATTGTGCATATATCTAGAATAATTAGTTGGGAAGAATGTGTATTAGTGTAAGCGAATGAAAAACTCGTGGTTTGCACTCTGCAGTCATTAATAATGAAGTGCCATTTCACTTCCTTTAAAACAAATCTATGTATTACTGAATCATGTAATCTCTTTTCTGCATCAATAAAGCCACATTTATCAGTGTAATCTGATCATGATATTTTGTCACAGTTATATCTATGTTAACGGACTTTTAAATTATTCCATCTTATATAAAAATATTATCATCAAATATGCAATCCATTGACTCATTGAGAGAATTAAATGCCAAGCTCTTAGCTGAGATTGCAGAGCTTAGGAAGAGGTTTGCTGAGATTAAGATCAAAAATGATGAGCTTAAGGATAAGAATGCTGAGATTCATGACCTTAAAAAGAAGTTTTCTGAGATTGAGTCTGAGAAAGTTGAGCTTGAGGCCAGGATTGCCAAGCTTCTAAGACAGGCTGTGGAAGAGAGTAAGAGATGTGGTGCTGAGAATGCCGAGCTCAAGGCCAGAATTGAAGAACTAGAGAAAAATAAGACAATTACCACTAAACTCGAGTCTAAGAATGCTGAGTTTAGTGATAAAATCACAAAAATGGAACAGAGACAGTTGCAAAATAACAATTCTACTAATAACAGTTGTCTAAATTCAATTCAGTTACAGAGCAGTTACCTATAGTAGCGCATTATGAGAAGCCATTGGTGGATAAAGAAATGGGTACTTTATTACCCGAAGAACTAACACCAAAGGTATCACCTGCCAATATACCTGGCTCAGCAGATATAGCTCAGCTTAAGCAATGTAGGCCTGTTTGCAAAATAAATGATGTGATATCAAAGGTACCTGTCCCTCTAAGATATCAGAGGAAAGAGAAATTGATGCTTTCTTAGATAATGTAAATAAGAAAAAGGTTAGTGATGAAATAAGGCAGAGAAAGCGAGAGGAGAAACTTCAACGTGAATCGATTGTTCAGGACCTGACAGTTATCAGCCCACCATGCAACTCTAAAAAAGACAATCAGATGGTTTTGGAAAATTTGGGAGAGTTTGGAAAAATCATTCCCTTGGGGAACGACCAGAGTCATGTGATTTCAGTTGAACAAACTCTTCCTAAACCTGAGAAACAGGATGATGAGCTGATTTCAGAGGAATCGCTAGATAAAAATCAAATCGTGGAACAAGGTCTAATACAAGAGCTGTGTTGTATCTTTGGCATCTGTTCACCCATAGAGGTCTCAAAGGGATCAGACAATGTCAGCTCTACCGATACTAACTCTTCTTGCAACAGATCAGAGAATATGAGGTGAGTGCTGGAAAAAGGGACCAAATTGAAATTTTTCTTAAAAAAAAGTTCTTAAGTAAAATAGATGTAGATTTGATCATTTAGTTCAGAATATTTGTTATTTTAAAAAAAAAATCTTTGTCAATTTGGTCCCTTTTCCCAGCACTCACCCCATATGATTTCGGGTTCTGCCCAACACTTAGTTGTCTTATCTATTTGATACAGCAATAAAGTCTGTTCAGCAGGAAATCTTAGACTGGTACAATTATTCTCTTGAATTTGAGAGCAAGGTAGATGTTCTTACTGCTGATGGTAGAATCAAAGATAAAACGGCAAGCGTTCAAAATTTTATTCAGCTTCTAGACGCTAAAAAAGAAAAATTGCATCATTATTTGGCACACCAAACGCGAAAAGTATACCTTAATGCAAGCAAATTTATTAGAATTAGATAATTATAGAGCTATTCTTATTGTTGATTATAAGATACGTACAGTATCTTACCAAAATTAGCACGAGAATTCAAGTCTGAATTTTTTTGGAAAAAAGGGTTGGACTTTACATCCTATATTGATGTATACCAAATCGGAAAATGAAAAACCAAATGTAGCCACATGGTCAGCAGATACAAGGCAGGACGCATGGTCTATTGCTTCTTCGCTTCAAATAGTATTTGAAGTTATGGACAATAAGCCAAAATGGGTTACGTTAATTTCAGATAACGGGCCTCATTACCACATCAGTAAAATGATGATTATAATGGCACATTGGAAGGATTGGTACAATATCGAAGTAAGAAGTTGGATTTTTTTGGAAGATGGAGAGGCAAAAACGGCCATAATTCTCACCACGCACAGCAGGTCAGATCTAATAAATACGTAACGATTATTATTTTTTTGAGTACTAGTAATAATGGTTCAAATAGATTGCACATGCCATTAAAAGATACGTTAGAATTGGATTTGAAATTAGAGAAGGCAGTGATATAGAAAATGCAGTCAAAGATTTATGTGGTACATCAGAAATGACCACCATTTGCAAGGTTTATACAATCACGTACCTTGCCAAATATAGTAGTTTCACCAATTATTCTCCTATACAAATACGAAATTTATCAAAAATTGAAATAACGAAACAAATCCTATGATTTCTACACCTTCTATGCCAAAATCTTTGTGGACTATACCAATGCCGAATTCTGGTAATTTTATTTCTAATTTGTTATTCTATAAATCCAATAATTACTAAATTATTCAATTTTTAGATACCTTTTCTAAGCATTTACGAATAAATACACCTAATGAAAATTTAAAGCAAATTAACAATGGAATTGTAGATACAGAAAATAATTTCAAGTAAAAAGAAAATCAACCTTATTTTGTATTACTTGTTTTTAAACTGAGTTATGAAATAACTAGATTGACTCTACTTATATTATAGTATCAATGCAAAATTTCAATTTGCATCTGGATGGGCGCTTAAAACAAATCAAAAGTCTGGGAGAAGAGATGGGGCAAGAATGCCAAAAAAGGTTATCGCATTATAACAAGGTTTTTTTCATGCAGGTAATGCTAATAAAAGTGATCGATACTCAGCTTTTAATATGTTATCTGAACTTATCCATATGGCAAATAGTGGAGAGTGTGGATCCTAAAATAATACCAAAGATAGAAACGATTGAAAATTGGATTAGCAGATATTCTGCAGCTTGTAAACGTGAAATGATTTAGAGCGCCAAGTGTAAAATCAGCCATAGTAAGTCAATATTTCAAAAATACAGATTTATATACAGAAAATGGTTATAAACTTATATAATCGTTATAAATAGAAGTTAAGTAAATTAATTTTCAGTTCATTCAGAGCGAAATTGTTAAAATATTATGTATAGCGTCATCGCTGGAATCCACAGGTGCCCCAAGTATAACATAAAAACGAACATATAAACAAAAAATTTTTTTCTCATCTAAAAATGAATACATGTTTCACAAACAACATATGATTTTTAGCGCAATTAATAGTATAAAATTCCCCGAAAATTAATTATAAAAAAAAACAATAATTAGGGAATTAATCTACTGTAATTCAGATTACGACAATTTTTTTTTTTTTTAGAGTAAACGCGTATTACTTTTATTAAATATGAAAGAACATAAAATAACATTAAGTACACATCAGAAAAGAATAAATTCCTCTCTGTATACTCTCATTTACTGTACCTGTGACTATATATAATATATTTTTCGTACCTCAAGTCCACCGTGTACCACCCTATATAAAATTTCCCAAATTTTACATTTTTTGGCCGCAAGCTATCTAAAATTAAACTACACTACAACTAAATACATGTGAGAGGACTACAAATTTTGTGTGTAAATCTACTTCCTAACTAAAACTACTTCGCTTCCTTTTTGTTCTCTTCGCGTTTCCTATATTCATCCCATATCGACGCCTCTCTCTTCCTCTTAGGATTTATCTCTTTTGTTGAAAGCGTCCACGATAATATACGAGACGACTTGCTCTCTTCAACCGACTTGATATCTACTTTATCTACTTTTCCGTCCAAGGCTCTTTTTATTCCTTCTTTTACTTCCTTAGTAGAGTCTTCTGGTTGTTTCCCTTTTTTCTTCGGAAGTGGCAGTAACCTTGACGCACATTCTTCATTCACATTATTATATAAGAAAACATCCACTGGTTCAACTATTTTTGTCGACGTCGTCTTTTTTTTATCTAAATTGTTACTAGATGGTTCAACCTTAATCAATTTAGGTGTAGTTGAGGTTCGAAATGTTCTAATCACTTTTACCACAGATTCGTCTATAGCCACGGCCATATTTGAGGAACTGACAGCTGAAATTTTGTTCCTAAAAAGGTTAATTGTACCAACTACTTTTTCCACGTCGTCTGCAGTAGAATCATTTCTTTCCGTAATTCAGATTACGACAGTTACAAATTTATTGGAGTAATTATGCAATTTGCATTGTTAACTAATAAGTATAAAAAAAAAAATTTAAGAATAATTTTGTTAAAAGTTATTCTTTCCTCATAAAAAAAATGATAACAAAAAAATTTTATTAGGAGCTTATCACATGATTCAATCGTTACGCACGTTTAGAAAAAAAAAATATGAAAAAAAGTTGGGGACT
The DNA here is from genome assembly GCA_021464525.1 of Rhizophagus sp. LPA8_4_AMF. NCBI lineage: Eukaryota > Fungi > Glomeromycota > Glomeromycetes > Glomerales > Glomeraceae > Rhizophagus > Rhizophagus sp. LPA8_4_AMF. Next base: position 28,712 of record JADRCO010000543.1, read on the forward strand.
ATAGTAAAAAACATCATGAGAGAAAAAGACAGACTATAACTAAAAAAAATATACGTAAAAACATAATTAACTCTATTTAGTTATTTGAAAATGGAATTTGAAGGCAACCAGAATAACATAATGATGCTACAAAGCTTTGATGGTAAATTATTCCACGGATACCTTACGCCATTGACCGTGTTCTTTGATTTCTATATTTTTTTCAATAATAACATCCCACTCAAAGATTCCTTCTTTTTCAAAGATTCTTAAAACCAGATGTTGATTCTAAAATAGTTCCATATCCTTTAATAATAAGTTTCGATCCACGTGCTAACTCATCCAAAAAGTGACCATGAATTTCATTTAAATACGAATATTTGATATTGCTTTATAACGATAAACATCCAAGATTACTTCTGATGGAATAATTCTCAATGGTTTAATAATTTTTGCTAGTATTTGAATTTTAATTCTCTTTAAATCAATATGTTTAATCAAAGGTTCTAATATTTCAGCAACTTTTTGAGAATCGGTAAAATTATTTTCTACTTGGATATACTCTATTTGTTCTAAAATTGGTAACCGTTTAAAAAGAGTTTCATATGCATCATTAGATACTTTTTTTCCTGCTAGAATAGCACTATATCGGAGAACCTCGTATTCCGGGGTTGCAAAGGGCATTTCTTTCTCGTGTGTGTAAGACAAGAGATATTGGAGAGCTTCAAGAGATAATCGACCAAATTCAATTACATTTAATGGAATCTTTGCTAGTTCTTCGACTATTAAATTTACGAGAATATTAATATTATTTCCCATTAATAACATTTTCTTTTTCTCCACGACGTTTGACAATAATTCCGGTAAATAATGTTTTGTGCAGCAGCTTTTTAGTAAAGCATCTTTAAAAATTCTTATAATAAACTCCTGGAGGTTTGGTAATTGAAAATAATCCGCGGCATTAAAGGCTTCAATTATAATATCATCGGTTAAAGATTCTTCTCTAACTGAACCTGTATAAGCGTATTCCAATACAATTTTCATTACAGAAGAATTAAATATTGAAAACCGAATTTGAGTTTCATAACTTTCTTTCAGTCCATTATAAAGTAGCCCATCAAGTACATCTGATCTCGCTGCTAAAATTGCCCTAGTTGCATATAATTTTATATCATCTTCACAAATAATTTCTATATCGCTATATTTTGGATTATTTAATAATAATTTTAAATCTTGGTCTAGCAAATGTCCTTTCATTTTTTTTTAAGAAAATGATTTGTAGGGTAGACTTACATGGGACGATAAATATTTATTAATTTCTATTTATTTTGCACAAACATTCTGATATATTGCCAAATAAGTATTAATTACCAAATAAGTATTTTTAACAGCGCGTTTGTGCTTCAAACATAAGTCATTAAGATAAAAGTATCGGACTTGACCCTCCTCGTATCAGGTATGACAAAAATGTCCCTTTCTTGATCCGAACCGCGATGTGTGAGTGTGACAAACAAAAAAGAAGTATTTTTTTTTTATACTAAACTAGTACTATCCGCATAAAACTTTTTCGGCATTAAATATTAATTTCTTTGTGTCTACAACTCTTGAAAAAATATGGAAATAAGAAAAAATAACAACGCGTTAATGTTTTTTTGCAGGTCAAGAAAAGAACATTTTAAATTTTATGCGGGTTGCGTTTAGTATTTATTACATAATTACTTGATTCACTTCTCTTAAATGTAATCTATCATATTGACCATCATTCGTAATTAAAATAAAATAATTAAATTATTTTAAAATTTAATTATATATTAACGTGCCGCATTAGACTATTATATAGTTTAAATCATCCAGTAATAATATTATCGGTTTGACGGGACCGTTCATACAATATATACAATTTTTATAATCAACTCACGTTATTATCCAATAATTTATTATTATGCTAATAAACAGTAATTGACAAAAATAACTTGTTCTTTAATATTTTTTTTTCCTATAACTGATAATATTTATTACATAATTGTTATTTTGGTCGGTTATCTCATAATGTTAAATAAAAATAATTTTTGTTTATCACATTATCAATTATCGAGGTCAAACTCAAAAAATTTTCGTTAGCTAACTAATTTATGTTAACTAGTCTATACATTTGTATTTTTAACTAACTCTTTTACTACCGATACTTCTTGATTTTAATTAATGATTATTTTTATCATTCGAACCTCTGTATACTCCTGCAAGTATATCGCTGTCATCATCTTTGTTATCTTTCATAATAGCTTCTTCGTTCTTCTACTGATTCACTTCTTCATTCTTCGAATTTTCATTATCTTGTTTGATATATGAAATTTTTCATATGAAGTAAAAAAAATGGTAAATTGAGAATGATCGACCTGTTTATGCACGAAATCTTGACTGCTGTAAGGTCGATCCCCACAGTGTTACCTGTCAGTCATATGACTGTGCCACAAGGATCAATTACAATTGTTAACAAAATCGTTTTATTTATATATTTCCCAAGTTCTACAAATAATAAAATATTAAATTTT